>CAWUFW010021118.1:0-130194 GCA_963921515.1 Calotriton arnoldi
AGAGAGGTGAAAAAGGTGCGTGGCCTCGGAACGCCTCTCTGCAACTCAGCTCTGTGGTCCTAACTGTAGGTACCTGGGGGCTAGTTGGGCCCCAGGGACCCTCAGGATTCAAGGGACTTAATCCTGCAACTTAAAACGCGCCACGGGGCACGTTTGCACACGCGTTTTAAAAGGTAGTTTTAATCCCCTGCCCTATTATGTACTAGGGACTTACAGAGGAGGTCATGCTAATCACAGGGGTACCCCAACGCATAGTGTTCCCTAGTGTATGTAGGTGTTTTCACTGTATTCTAAGTGTCTTTTAGCATAGCACTGACTCTGGTTAGTCAGAGTCAGTTACCACCAGTACCTGTCTGAAAAAGTTGTGGGCACAGGATGATTTTGCAACATGGCCTCTTTCTGCTCCTCTGTTGGTTCTTTCTGCACATCTTTTGCTTCTTCCTGCACTTTTCTTCGTCTTTGTGGACTTCTGTTGCTTCTTTCTGCATTTCTTTTGCTTCTTTCTGCGCTAGTTTTTTCTTCTTTCTTCACATGTCCTACCTCTGTAGGCATAGTTAGAAACTAGTATTTAAAAAACCTTTGAAATTCACTTAAAAAATCATAGGTTTCAGGCACGTTATAGTTAGAAATTAGCATTTAAAAACCTTTGAAATTCACTGAAAAACCATGGGTTTTAGACACGTTATAGTTAGAAATTAGCATTTAAAAAACCTTTGAAATTCACTGAAAAAACCATAGGTTTTAGGGACAGTTATAGTTAGTTGGACATTTCACTCGTACAAAACCATAGAAATTCCCCGTTATAGTTAGTTCAGCTAACTATAACTCGCGCCCGCAATGCACTGCTGATGACGTCACATATTACATCACTCATGACATGGTCAGTGACATCACTGATGACATCACTGATGACATCTCAAATGACATCACTGATGACATCATCCATGTGATAATTTCATGCATCTTCTCACACCCTAATATAGCTTTTGATACACCCACTCTAAATTACAGACTGCCATTCTCAAAACCATACACACTCCAATACCAATAACTACATACCCACTCACTGATTCTTAGGTCTACACACACACATCTACTCACTCACCCGTACAGTCACTCATACTTACAGTCACTCAGTACAGGACTATCATATGCACTCATACACCTATATAAACACTCACACACCGCCACTCATCCATAGAGGTACTCACACACCTAGTCAGTCATGCAAAAAATTAATCACACACCCATTTACTCACCTATACAGTTATACACACACCAGCTCACTTACTCATACAAATACTAGCACATTCTTACGCTCTTATACAATAACTGATACAAGCACACACGCATCCATACAGCCACTCTCACAATCACACACTCTAACTTATAGCCATTTAAATACTCTAACACACATATATACTGCCTTTTACATATGTAGTTACTCGCACATGTACCACTGAGATATACATTCACTCACTAACACACCCATACACACACTCACCCACCCAAGCAGTCCATCACAGATGCACTCTTGAAATCATGCACCCAGTGAATCACCCACTCACACATCTATGTACAGAGTCACACACACCCCACCCACACAAACACTCAGGCAGCCATACAGATACTCAGAGAACCAATCAATAACCCATATAGACACACATGTAGCTATTCGCAAATCCATGCATCCACTTACACACCAACAAACAGACGGATACAGACATTCACACAGTTTAGTCACTAACCCATGCATTCAGTAAGATACGTTTAATCACTCACTTGTAGAGTCAGTCACGCACGTACTAAATCATCCATTCAGACACTTAAACACCCACTCATTCTTCAATACGCCTTTCCCTATATATATTAAACATATTTAAACTTTACAGAAACACACAGTCACTGGATGATGTCATCAGTGATTTCATTTGAGATGTCATCAGTGATGTCATCAGTGATGTCACTGACCATGTCATGAGTGATGTAATATGTGACGTCATCAGCAGTGCATTGCGGGGGCGCGAGTAATAGTTAGCTGAACTAACTATAACGGGGGAATTTCTATGGTTTTGTACGAGTGAAATGTCCAACTAACTATAACTGTCCCTAAAACCTATGGTTTTTTCAGTGAATATATATATATATATATATATATTATCTACTGGCGGTCGCCAGTAGATAGTTATAGTTAGGACCTATTTTCCATAGGAAATCCGCGACATTCTATTTGAAATAACTCTCTTGCCGGTTGACGAATCTTCGCAAAATTTTCAAACTTTATGGCCCGCTCCGGTCCGCTTCTACCCTGAAAGTTTCGGGGTGATTCGTCAAGCGGGGGCCGAGAAAAAAGGGGGGTCCCAAAACGTGTTTTCCCCATTCATTTTCCCATAGGAAACTTTAGACACGGCTACAGCCCGAACTGCTGAACGGAATTACACCAAATTTGGCAAAGAGGTAGTTCTTGGTTCAGAAAGAACCCTTTTTGTTAAATGGTGTAAATCCATTCAGTAGTTCCAGAGAAAATCAAAAGTAAAGTCACATATATATCTATGGCCGAGTAGGGTCCGCGTACCCTCCCGATCACGAGCTGCATGCTAATTGGCTGTCAAGTGGCTGTCAACACTCCAAATCAGGAAGTGTTGGCAGCCATTTTGTCCCTCGGTAGAACCGAGGGACAGAAACAAGTGCGCAAAGCACAAAAGGGGGCAGGGTAGAATCACCCTGACCCCTAGGTCTGCTCAGGGGTCCCACAAGGACCCCTGGGCAGAAAAAGCATTTTTTTTTAAATCGGCAGGATGCGCTCAGGGTGCGCGGATCCTGCTGATTAGAAAAAAACCCAGAAGAAACAAGTGCGCAAAACGCACAAAGGGGGCAGGGTAGAAACACCCTGACCCCTAGGTCTGCTCAGGGGTCCCTCAAGGACCCCCTGGGCAGAAAAAGCATTAAATAAAAATCGGCGGGATGCGCTCAGGGTGCGCGGATCCCGCCGAGAAAAACCGAAGCACGGTCTCCGCGCTCGTTGTTAATTGGCCCCGGGTGGGCCAAGTCCTGGGGGCATGCAGGGTTTCTTTAATATGGGGGGCCTCTAAGGCCTCCCAAGCCCCGGGGACCGTCACCCCCGGGGCTTAAAAATAATAATGGTGCGGGAGGGCTCTTTGCCCTCCCGTTGCCCCTGGGACCGCCACCTCCCCGGGGCTTCTTTTTTTTAAATTTTTGACCTGTGTGGGGGGCTCCACCCCCCACACGCCCCGGGACCGCCACCTCCCGGGGCACTAAAGATTTGAATATGGGGGTCCGTTACGGACCCCCAAAGCCCCGGGACCACCACCTCCCTGGGGCTGTGCACTGGATGGGAGGGGGCCGCGCGGCCCCCTCCTGGAGCCCTTGATGGCCCTGGGGACCGCCACCCCCAGGGCCGGCTCCTGCAGTGTCCCGGGGTGCCCACCCCAGGGACACTGTAGTTTGCTCTGACAGGACGGGAGCATCGCAGCTCCCGTCCTGTCATAGCAAAATTGGTTTGCATTTTGAAAGAGAGAGCAGGAAACCTGCTCTCTCTTTCAAAATGCAAATCAATTGCTTTTCCACACGGGGAGCAGCATGTTAGCTGCTCCCCATGTGGAAAAGCAATGCCGGCTCCGTAGGACACGGGGAGCCGGCTGGGACTGTGGGGGGATTGGGGACGCCCCCACAGTCCCCAACCAGAGGCCAGGCCCCGGGGGATGGGGTCCCCGGGGCCATAAGTGGCCAGGGAGGGGCCATGCAGCCCCCTCCCCAAATTATAAAAAATTAAAAAAAAAAAAAAGGGCAAGGCCGGCCCCGGGGGATGGGGTCCCCGGGGCCTTAATGGCCTGAGGAGGGGGCCACGCAGCCCCCTCCAAATTAAAAAAATAAAAATTGAGGGCATGCCCGGGGTTGGGGTCCCCGGGGCCAATACAGGCCCAGGGAAGGGGGGCCACGCGGCCTCTTTCCCATTTTTTTTTATTTAAAAAAAAAAAAAATGCTCAGGCCCCGGGGATGGGGTCCCCGGGGCCAAAAGTGGCCAAGGGAAGGGGGCCACGCAGCCCCCTCCCAATCAAAAAAAAAAAGACCGGCATCGTGCCGGAGGCCCCGCCCTCCCTGCAGCAGTCTGCAAATGCGCCCCTGGCGCGTTTTGAGAAGGGGAAGTAATTCCCCTTGAATACTGGGGGTCCCTGGGGGCAAACTAGCCCACCAGGAACCTCCAGTATGCGCCAGGGGGCTGCGTTGCAGAGAGGTGTACATAGGCCACGCCCCTTTTTACTCCTCTCTGCAACGCAGCTCTGTGGCGCTTTTTGGAAGTATATGGTGGGCTAGTTGGACTCCAGGGACCCTCAGGATTCAAGGGGACTTAATCCCCCAACTTAAAACGCGCCACGGGGCGCGTTTGCACAGTGGTGAAGGGAGGGGCGGGGCTTCAGGTGACATGTGTGCAAACAGGCCCGTGGCGTGTTTTAAGATGGGGAATTAAATCCCCTTCAATCCTGAGGGTCCCTGGGGGCCAACTAGCCCAACAGGTACTATCATGCAGGTACACTGTATTGTACAGGCACTATGCTTTTACTCTTATGGTCTGCCTGCGTATCTCTGTTAATGAGTCCTGACTGAGACACCATGTCATTGACTGCCCCTGGTTCGCCTCAACACACCTTGTTGTGTGACATTTTTGTTGTTACTTCATGGTTTTATACTTTTATGTGGGAATTGCCGTTGGATTTCCATTCTAAGTTTTCTACAATGACAGTGAATGCACCATTCTATGACTAATATACCTATTCTCTGACTAGGCCTTTACACCATTTCAATATGGCCGATATCTTGTATCCTCTTATGTTTCCCTTGACTATGTTTACCATGCATTTTTAAGGACACCCTAGTGGTGGAAATAGCACATGTGACCAAGGCTGCTGGGCAGCCGAAACGCGTTGAGTGAATAAACATTTTCTTGCAATAATTTGGTGTAGATTGTACTCGTCCTGAGAGCGCGCCAACTGAACTTTTGGTGAATATATATATATATATATATATAACAAAAAAACAGAAGGTCAAGGCACTCAAGACCAGCACTAGTCAATGTAGTTTTTCTGTATTTATAGCAAAGATATGGTGCAAAGAGCCAGGAACGTGACCTTCCTACGTCCCTAATTTTTTGGTAAACCAAAACCACATGAAACAAACTGGCTCAGCACCCAACTATAATCAAGTACAGTTTCAAAAAATATATACAATAGTATACAATCGTCAATGATTAAGCATCAGCACAGTGTCTCCCGACTGAAATCAAGTAAGACTTTGATTTACTAAAAACAAATCCTTCCTTTATTATTTTGTTCCTTTATTCAAAATTCTTTAAAATCATAACACAGAATTCATAGCCGACGCGCGCGTTTCGTCCCAACGGGACTTCTTCAAGGCTTAGTGTTGAGCGATAAAGAAAAGCACACACGATTATTATATATCGTGAACGCTGAAATGCATAAGGGTTTTTTGTGACCCAGAATATATGTGAAATCGCGTGGCGGCGTGAACCAAAGTCAGGAATTCAATGGGTTTGAGTGAATAAACATTTTCTTGCAATAATTTGGTGTAGATTGTACTCGTCCTGAGAGCGCGCCAACTGAACTTTTGGTGAATATATATATATATATATATATATATATATATATATATATATATATATATATATATATATATATATATATATTCACTGAAAAACCATAGGTTTTAGGGACAGTTATAGTTAGTTGGACATTTCACTCGTACAAAACCATAGAAATTCCCCCGTTATAGTTAGTTCAGCTAACTATAACTCGCGCCCCGCAATGCACTGCTGATGATGTCACATATTACATCACTCATGACATGGTCAGTGACATCACTGATGACATCACTGATGACATCTCAAATGACATCACTGTTGACATCATGCAGTGACTGTGTGTTTCTGTAAAGTTTAAATATTTTTAATATATATAGGAAAAGACGTATTGAAGAATGAGTGGGTGTATAAGTGTCTGTATGGATGATTTAGTAGGTGCGTGACTGACCCTATAAGTGAGTGATTTAACATATCTTACTGAATGCATGGGTTAGTGACTATACTGGATGAATGTCTGTATCCGTCTGTCTGTTGCTGTGTAAGTGGCTGCATGTGTTTGTGAATAGCTACATGAGTGTGTATATGAGTTATTGAATGGTTGTTTGAGTATCTGTATGGGTGCCTGAGTGTTTGTGTGGGAGGGGTGTGTGCGACTCTGTGCATAGATGTGTGAGTGGGTGATTCACTGGGTGGATGGTTTCAAGAGTGCATCTGTGATAGACTGTATGGGTGGGTAAGTGTGTGTAAGAGTGTGTTAGTGAGTGAATGTATGTCCCAGTGGTACATGTGTGAGTAACTACATATGTGAAAGGCAGTATATATGTGTGTTGGAGTATATAAATAGCTATTAGCGAGAGTGAGTGATTGTGATAGTGGATGTATGGATGAGTGTGTGCTTGTATCAGTGATTGTATAAGAGCGTAACAATGTGCTAGTATTTGTATGATTAAGTGAGCTGGTGTGTGTATAACTGTATAGGTGAGTAAATGGCAGTGTGTTTAATTATTTGCATGACTGACTAGGTGTGTGAGTACCTCTATGGATGAGTGGCGGTGTTTGAGTGTCTATATAGGAGTAAGAGTGCATATGATAGTCCTGTACTGAGTGACCATAAGTATGAGTGACTGTACGGGTGAGTGAGTGGATGTGTGTGTGTAGACCTAAGAATCAGTGAGTGGGTATGTAGTTATTGGTGTTGGAGTGTCTATGGTTTTGCGAATGGCAGTCTGTAATTTAGAGTGGGTGTATCAAAGGTTATATTAGGGTGTGAGGAGGTGCATCAGATTATCACGTGGATGATGTCATCAGTGATGTCATCAGTGATGTCATTTGAGATGTCATCAGTGATGTCATCAGTGATGTCACTGACCATGTCATGAGTGATGTAATATGTGACGTCATCAGCAGTGCATTGCGGGGCGCGAGTTATAGTTAGCTGAACTAACTATAACGGTGGAATTTCTATGGTTTTGTACGAGTGAAATGTCCAACTATATATATATATATATATATATATATATATATATATATATATATATATATTTATATATCACAGGTTACTCCGTCGAACCACAGGATCTCTCCAAGAAACGGACACGGACCCAGGTTTAAGGCAAAATTATTTATTCCTCGTTAGTCGTCATAACGTGTTTCGGCTCGTCCGAGCCTTGATCACATGACAGTGGCAAGTTTCGAATACGCGATATTTAAAGTCATAGTGCCTCATCCAAAATGTATCATGTGATTTGGTAATCATGAACATAAAAGACATTTTATATATATGTTTGTGTATGTAGTTCAAAATTCTATACATTTTAACCAATTGCGCTTGATATGATATGATATTTCACATTGTAATTTTTTAATTTTTTAAAATGAATTGATATCATCAACAAGCAGTAATAAACATAAATATCATAAAATATAATAATTTACGTTTCCAAATAGAGTTACTCATGAAATGCACATCTATTAAATATAGGTACAATACCATATTGAGTCTTGGATGTTCGTGCAACTCTTTAAAATAACATAACATCATGGGATAAATCCTCTTGGTTAAATCTATAACTTTGTCTGTTCAAATGAATCAACCGATTAATACACATGATACTAAAACCCAAAGTGCTAAGTGCTGAAAAAGTGCATAAGTGTTAAATATTAAAAATATATATTTTATGAAAGATTTTCAAATTCTTTTAGACTCTAAAATTGGCGGTTTGAAATGTCTAGGTCCACTTAATAGCTTTCTATTGTCTGAATTTATCCGAGTTTAAGTTCAGGCTTGTATGGACACCCATATAATTAAGATTTGTTGCTGTTCCCCTTGTTACGATTGTTTCTAGAGAATCCTATATTATGGCAATTTGATACCTCAACTTGAGGGATAGGAATAGTGTGCAATACTTCTGCTGACAAATATAAATACATACATATCTCAAAACAGATAAAAAGCTTCTAAAACCATAAATATCTGTTCATCAATAAATAAATAAATATAAATATAAATAAATTCCTATATACATTCCCTTATGACATCATCTAAAATTGCCTTCATATAAATAAATTCATAAAACTGGAATATCAAAAGTTTAGTTGGCGCGCTCTCAGGACGAGTACAATCTACACCAAATTATTGCAAGAAAATGTTTATTCACTCAACGCGTTTCGGCTGCCCAGCAGCCTTGGTCACATGTGCTATTTCCACCACTAGGGTGTCCTTAAAAATGCATGGTAAACATAGTCAAGGGAAACATAAGAGGATACAAGATATCGGCCATATTGAAATGGTGTAAAGGCCTAGTCAGAGAATAGGTATATTAGCCATAGAATGGTGCATTCACTGTCATTGTAGAAAACTTAGAATGGAAATCCAACGGCAATTGCCACATAAAAGTATATAACCATGAAGTAACAACAAAAATGTCACACAACAAGGTGTGTTGAGGCGAACCAGGGGCAGTCAATGACATGGTGTCTCAGTCAGGACTCATTAACAGAGATACACAGGCAGACCATAAGAGTAAAAGCATAGTGCCTGTACAATACTGTGTACCTGCATGATAGGCCCCATAAATTGAGTCAATCCGGGCCACAATAGATAACTGCCCAGAAATGAAAAATACTATGTGAAGTAACCAAACCTAGTGTTGGGCAAGTGCCCTGGCAAGGTCTGACTCTGGTACAGGCATGGTGCATAATAATCCTCAAATGATAATCAAATCATGCATGGTTTATCTTATCTGTAAAGACATCCCAGAAGTGATGACGAAGAAAAGGGTAGGGAACCCGTGCCGGTGAGTGATGTGATTGATGTGATGATAGGTCCCTTCCTTTCCTCCTGTAAGAAGAACCACAGAACGAAAGATATCAGTATCAGGAAAAATAAAACTTAAAAACAATGTGATGCAACTGATGTGACCAGTAACCAACAATATAAAGAATTGGGTCTGCTCTGCTGGGACGCTATTGTTTTAGAATTGCCATTTCTTGCTGCCACAGTGTTAGTCTGCCTATCTCCTATTTTAATAGCCTAATTTTAACAGTTATTGGATGACCTGCTTTTATTCGGTATTTGCTGATTTTTAATTGTTTTAATGATACATTGACTGTAACCTCGCCTATTACTCCCTGTCTTTTGCACTTTACTTGCCTATTTGCACTTTATTTCTGGTCCTCCCCGGTCCGCCGCGGCGTCTGCCGTTTGTTGCGGAGGGAGGGCCACGGTCTTTTACACTTCCGGGATGCTATCTCCACCCGGTTAGCGCTCTAGGCTCCAGCAGCGCCTATTTAGGGGCGAGCTGGAGCGCACGCGCAGCGGACGCGCTCTGCTGGGACGCTATTGTTTTAGAATTGCCATTTCTTGCTGCCACAGTGTTAGTCTGCCTATCTCCTATTTTAATAGCCTAATTTTAACAGTTATTGGATGACCTGCTTTTATTCAGTATTTGCTGATTTTTAATTGTTTTAATGATACATTGACTGTAACCTCGCCTATTACTCCCTGTCTTTTGCACTTTACTTGCCTATTTGCACTTTATTTCTGGTCCTCCCCGGTCCGCCGCGGCGTCTGCCGTTTGTTGCGGAGGGAGGGCCACGGTCTTTTACACTTCCGGGACGCTATCTCCGCCCGGTTAGCGCTCTAGGCTCCAGCAGCGCCTATTTAGGGGCGAGCTGGAGCGCTCGCGCAGCGGGCGCGCCGCTGGCGCGCCGAAGGCGCGCCTAAGGCAAGCCCGTCTGCGCCCGTCCGCGCCGGGACCGGGCCTAGGGCTAGGAACCCTGGCCTAAAATACATTTTGAAGCCTAGATTAGTTTATTCAAGGGAGAGTCTTCTCTCGCTTGATCAACCAAGGGGTAAGAACTGTCATCAATTCACGTGTGACGAGTTACTTAAAACAGATAACCCTTACTGCCTAGTGTGTTCTAAGAGAATTCATAAGTATGGCGTGGAGGAACGAAAATTCACTAGAAGTCTAATTAAGGCAAAAAAACTCAAACAGTACTTAATCTAGCGCTTATCAACGCCAGGTCATTAATTAAACATAAATACGAGATCTCGGATTTTATCACAGACAACAAGTTGGATATTCTGTATGTTACGGAAACCTGGGGTGAGGAAACATCCGACTCAGATTTTAATATTGCAGTGCCGGCTGGATACAAAGTCGTTAGGCACTATAGACCCATAAAAAAGGTGGTGGACTTGCAATAATTCACAAAAGTGAATTTATAGCACATTGCTCTACACTTCCCTCTCCAGACTGTGAGGCCCTTTTGTTTAAAATTAGTGTCTCTGAACAGGAAACCTTTAAAGGACTTTTAATCTATCGCCCACCTGGCTCTAAAACCAATTTTTTAACAAATGTATCATCTTTGCTAGAACTGGGTATTCAATCCAGATGTTTTACCATGTTGGGTGATCTGAACTTTCATTTGGAAAATCTAAACGATAAGGAAACACAGGAACTCTTAGATATTACATCGGATGTAGGTCTTCAACAATTAGTTGAAGGCCCTACACACCAAGTGGGTCATACCTTGGATGGGGTGTTTACAAATAATGCAGCCCTATCCATTACATCTATTCTCCCTCTCACCTGGTCCGATCACCACGCTGTTTTATTTCATTGGGATCTGCCTGGCTCCATAATTAACAATATGTCTAACATCAAATTCACTAGGAGAGCCTGGCACAACATTGACTCAGGTGTATTAGAAACCCAGCTTTTACAAAGCATTCCGGTTTCAGAGTTGGATGTGGAGGGATTAGCTAGAAGTTATACTTTCTGGCTAGACTCTAGTTTTGCCAAACTAGCCCCTGTTACGGAGGCAATTAGAAATAGAAAACTCCATCTGCTCCTTGGTTCTCTGAAGCCCTAAGACTAGACAAACAAGCTTGTAGGAGGCAAGAGAGAACATGGCGGAAAAACTATAATGTAGCTGAAAAAGCACAATATAAGCTTATGTTAGCAAACTATAAGAAAAAAATAATTATTGAGAAGAGCCAATATTTTACGCTGAAAATAGAGATGGCGGGCAACTCAAGTAAAGAACTTTTTTCAGTTATAAATAATCTGACAACTGCGGAAAAGGAAGCTACAGTGAATTACACTCAAGATTTTTGTAACACATTGGCCCAGGCGTTTAAAGTAAAGGTCGATCAAATTTATGATCAATTTGCCTCACACATTCCTCATAATGTTGGCATTGATCAGGAAGTTAAGGCCATAATACCTTTTTAAATTTTACCTCTATCTCTTCAGAGCAGATTGCCACTCTTCTCACCAAGATTAAGTCTGGGTCCCCGGATGATCCCTGTCCTCCGAGGATTCTGCATAATATTAGTCACATTATCAGTCCCCAGTTATCTTGTATTTTTAATCAAATGCTCTTACAAGGATCTTTTCCAACTTTGTGGAAACAGGCCTGTATATTACCTTTATTAAAAAGCCTAATTTAGATGTAACGGACCCGGCCAATTATAGACCGATTGCTAGACTTCCGTTGCCTGCAAAAATAATTGAGAAAATTGTTAACACGGAACTTTCTACATTTATTTTAGATAATAATGTCTTAGACCATAGCCAATTTGGCTTTCGATCATGCCACAGCACCGAGACAGCTTTAATTAAAACTACGGAGGAAATTCGTACCGCACTAGATGGTGGCGGATCTGCAGCTCTGATCCTCCTTGACCTGTCCGCGGCATTTGATACCGTGGACCACAACTTACTGATAGAACGGCTGAAAACCATTGGTCTAGGAGGAAAAGCCCTGCTGTTTTTAACATCTTTTTTAGCAGGTAGAGTGCAGACAGTGCAATTGGGCGATTTTAAATCTACGCCTTTTGTTTTGCCTTGTGGAGTGCCACAGGGCTCTTCCTTGAGCCCCACTCTTTTTAACATATATGTGTCCGAATTGGCCCCTTTGATTAGAAGCTTTGATCTAATTCCGACCTCATATGCTGACGACACCCAATTGGTTATTTCTACCATAGACAAGGATGTTGATTTTTCTAATAAACTACATGATTGCATGGTCTCCCTGAGCTTGTGGATGAGCAGGCACTGTCTGAAGCTCAATTCGAGCAAAATCGAGGTGGTGCTTTTGGAAACCTTGCTCCCCTTTGGTCACCAATTTGGTGGCCAAATACACTGGGCCATCTTCCTACACCAGTAGCTAAAGCTAAAAATCTGGGGGTCATAATAGACGAGAAGTTGAATTTTAAATCGCAGGTCTCTAAGGTGGTATCTTCTGCTTTCTTCACCATTAAAACCGTGCGCAAGATTCTTCCTTTCATTCCGATAAACACGAGGAAAATTGTTTTAACTTCTTTGGTCTTATCCAAACTGGATTACTGTAATGCCCTATACATAAATTTACAGTCTAATCAACTTAGAAGATTACAAGCGGCACAGAATGCTGCTGCCAGACTGGTGCTAGATGTCCCTAAGCATCAGTCAATTAGGGCCGGGATACAGAAGTTGCATTGGCTACCAGTTGCCCAGCGCGTGAAATTCAAGACACTCTGTATAGTGCATAAGGCACTTTATAGAGTAGGTCCACGATTTTTATGGCATGCCTTTAGTTGGTACTCCCCAGCAGACAACTACGATCGGCTAATGCTTTCCTGATGCTTACTTCCAGAGTCAGGACTATGAAATGGGGAGGGAGGAGTTTCAGACATGGTGCTATTAGGCTGTGGAACTCCCTCCCGCTCGCGCTTAGGAAGATATCTTCTTTGATTGAGTTTAGGAAGAATCTTAAGACATGGCTTTTTAGAAATTAGCTCTCCCTACAGTACGCGGTCCTTAAGCGCCTAGACACCTATGGGTATTAGTGCGCTATAAAAGTTGCTGTAACATAACATAACATAACAAATGCATCAAGGAGAAGAGTAGAAATGAGGGCGAACATTATTCCTCTCTGAGGTGTACAGCAAGTTCCTCATCCTGGTTAAACCCCCTGGGATTCTGGTTTGGAAGTTTATTATATATTTAGACTCCTTCTTCCTGAGCTTGAGAACTCTATCTCCACCTTTGAGATAATTTGTAATCTGTTCAATGGCACAGTAAGAAAGCTGAGATACATCAGAAAAATGTCTGTCCTGGAAGTGTCATGCTACTGGATACCGAGGGTCCCTGTTGGTAATGGCCCGCATGTGCTCCAGTATTCTCTTTTTTGCCATTAAGGTGGTACTGCCTATGTTCCACAATGTACACGGGCACTCAATGATATAAATGACATACATATATATATACATTACCTACTGGCGGTCCCCAGTAGGTAGTTATAGTTAGGACCTAGTTTCCATAGAAGAATCATTTTTTGGCTTGCCAATATCTTTGGCGCCGTTTGATGAATCTTTGCGAACTTTTCAAAACGAATGACCTGCTCAGGTCAGCTCCTGTCTTGAAAGTTTCGGGGTGATTCGTCAAGCGGGGGCCGAGAAAAAAGGAAGGTCCCAAAACACGTTTTCTCAGTGATACTTTTCATAGGACACTTTAGACAAAGCTACCGCCCGAACTGCTAAACGGAATTACAACAAATTTGGCAAAAAGGTAGGTCTTGGATCAGAAAGCAACCTTTTTTTTAAATGGTGTAAATCCATTCAGTAGTTTCTGAGAAATACATACATAAAAAAATATTAGTGTCTGGTGACCATGGTGGATCCGCAAACCCTCCCGATCACGAGCTTGATTCTGATTGGCTGCCAACACTTCAAATCAAGAAGTGTTGGCAGCCATCTTGTGACTCTGTTGAACTGGGTCACAAGAAAAAAGGTCAAAAAACAAGAAAAGGGGGCAGGGTAGAAACACCCTGACCCCCTAGGCCTGCTCAGGGGGTCCCAGAGGGACCCAAAGGGCCAAAAAAGGCATATTTTTGTAAAACTTCTTGGAGGGATTCACATAGGGTCCATAAATCCGGGCGATAAATAAACGAAGCCCTTCGTTATCTTGAAGCCCCCGGGTGGGCCAGATCCTTGGGGAAATGTTTTATTATGGTGCGGTGGCCCGTGGGGGCCCCTGCAGCCCCGGGGACCACCACCTCCCTGGGGCTACATGAATTAAATGTGGTTGGCCACGCTTCCCCTCTGCAGCCCCAGGGACCGCCACCTCCCCAGGGCTTTCCTTAAAAAAGTTTGTGTGGGGGGCTCCTGCCTCCCCACACTGCCCAGGGGACCACCACCTCCCCGGGGCTACATATTTTAAATGTGGTGGGCCACGTGGCCCCCTGCAGCCCTGGGGACCGCCACCTCCCTGGGGCTACCTTTAAAAACTATGTGTGGGGGGCTTGAGCCCCCCCACACTGCCCCGGGGACCACCACCTCCCCGGGGCACATTTTATTCAAATATGGGGGTCTGTTGTGGACCCCCGGCCCCGGGGACCACCACCTCCCCAGGGCTATCTACAGGATTGGGAGGGGGGCCACAAGGCTCCCCTCCAGGAGCCCTCCTTGGCCCTGAGGACCGCCACCCCCCAGGGCTGGCTCAAGCAATGTCCCGGGGTGCCCATCCCTGGGACATTGCAGTTTGCTATGTCAGGGTGGGAGTCATAGCAACCTCTGCTTCGCTTCATGGAAGCAAGAGCAGAAAAACTGCTCTTGTTTCCATGAAGCGAAGCAGATTTGCTTTTGGGCAAAGGTAGCTGCATAATTGCAGCTCCCTTTGTCCAAAAGCAATGCTGGCTCCCGCAGAAGACGGGGAGCCGGCAGGGACCACGGGGGCATTGGGGCTCCCCCAGCCATCCCCATCCTTATGCCAGGCCCCAAAGGATGGTGTCCCCGGGGCCAAAAGTGGCCCAGGGAAGAAGGGCCATGCGGCCCTCTCCCCTAAAATAAAAAAATAATAAAAAATAGGCAAAGCCCTGGGGGATGGGGTCCCCGGGCCAAAAAAAGATTAAGAGAAGGGGGGCCACACAGCCCCCCTTCTAAAATAAAAACAGGCAAGAGAAGCAGGCATCTCGCTGGAGGCCCGCCCCCTCCCTGCACCTCTCTGCAAACGCACCTCCTGGTGCATTATGGGTTGGCGGATTAAGTCCCCTTTAATCCTAAGGGTCCTTAGAGGCCAAGTAGCCCACTGGGTACCTCCAGTAAGCCCCACATAGTGGGATTGCTGAGAGGTGGTCCGAGGCAATGCCCCTTTTTACACCACTCTGCAAAGGCGCCTCTTGGTGCACTGCTGGTGGGGCGATGAGGTCCTCTTGCATCCTGAGGACCTCAGTACTGAAGTGGACTTCATCCCCCGAGCAGCGGTGCACAGGAGGCACGTTTGCAGAGTGGTGTCTAAAGGGGGTGTGGCTTCGGACCACTCTCAGCAATCCAGCTGTGTGGGGCTTACTAGAGATAACAGGAGTGCTAGTTAGCCCCCAGGAACCCTCAGGAGGCAATGGACTTCATCCCCCAACCAAGAGCGCGCCAGGAGGCACTTTTGCAGAGTGGTGGAGAAAGGGGGCATGGCCTGTGTTCACCTCTCAGCAATCCCACTGTGTGGGGCTTGCTGGAGGTAAGAGGTAGGCTAGTTGGCCACTTAGGATCCCCAGCATCGAAGGGGACTTCAATCCCCATCCAAGAGCGCGCCAGGGAATACGTTTGCAGAGTGGTGGGCAAATGGGCTTGGCCTGCTATGGGAATTTACCAATCCTGCTGTGTGGGACTTATTGGAGATAATAGGAGGGGTAGTTGGCCCCAAAGGATGTCCTTGGGGGCCAACTCCTCCTCCTGTTACCTCCAGTAAGTCCCACACAGTAGAATTGCAAAGAGGTCTTCGGAGGCCACGCCCCCTTTCTCCACCACTTTGCAAACGCACCTCCTGGCAAACTACTGGTTGGAGGATGAAGTCCACTATACTCCTGAGGGACTTTGGGGGCCAAGAAGCCCTCCTGGCACCTTCTGTAAGTCCTATGCAGCAGAAATCCTGAGCACTGGTCAGAGGCCCAGCCCCCTTTCTCCACCTCTCTGCAAATGCCACTACTAGGTAAAGAAGCATTTGCAATGTAATAGTCTTGCATTTGTGAAAGTTATGGCTATTGGCGTTGTAAATATAAACGTTTTTTACTAATGTTTTTTGGAGTGGAGTGGATATGCGTTGTGTGTAGTGGAATTATGTGGTAAGTTGTACAGTGAAATTATGTGGATAGAATGTATGTGGTATTTAGTGTACACAAATTATGTAGAGTGGGATTATGTGTTATTAAGAGTGTTTATGTGGTATGGTAGTCTGTGTTGAGGAGTGGTAACCTCAGGTTTAGTCTTCCTCATTTCGATAGAAGCTAAACTAGATACTTAATGAGACAAAAAAAGAAGGAACCACTGAGAAGCACTTCTGGACCTAGTCGGAGGTATGAGCAGGGCCACTGGAATTATGTGACTTTTCGGCTGCACCGATTGTCGCATAATTAGTCATTTTCCACATTTGCCACATAATCCATCATCTGCTGCATAATCTGCAGGTTTGAACAAAAAAAACCTTGTTTCTAGCTCAAATAGCTCAAACGTTACCAAAAATGCAGCTACAAGTGTTACAGCATTGTGGAAGACCCTTTGCAAACCTGGAATGGTCACCTGCTACATATTGCTAAATGTGGGTGTTAAATTGGTACTAATGGTGCACAAACCACTCTGGCTTATTTCTGCACCTCTCTTGCCTCTTTCGGCATTTCTCTTTCTTCTTTGTGTACCTTTCTTCTTTTTTCTACACTACTCTTGCCTCTTTCTGCACATCTCTACCACTTTCTGCACCTCTCTTGCTTTTTTTTGTACCTCTCGCTTTTTTCTTCTGCATCTCTCTTGCCTCTTTCTGCACCTCCTATGCTTCTATCTTCACTTCTCTTACCTCTTTCTGCACCTCTGTTGCCTCTTTCTGCTCTTCTCTTGCCTCTTTCTGCACCTCACTTGCTTCTTAGTGCACTTCCCTTCCTTCTTTCAGCACCTCTCTTGCTTCTTTCTGCACCCCTTTTGCCTCTTTATGCAACTCTATTGCTTCTTTCTGTACTTCTCTTGCTATTTTCTGTACTTCTCTTGCTTCTTTCTGTACCCCTCTTCCCTCTTTCTGCACCCCTCTTCCCTCTTTCTGCACCTCTGTTGCTTCTTTCTTTCTGCACTTCACTTGCTTCTTTCTGCACCTCTATTGCTTCTTTCTGCACCTCTATTGCTTCTTTGTGCACCCCTTTTGCCTCTTTCTGCACCCCACTTTCCTCTTTCTGCACCTATCTTGCTTATTTCTGCACCTCTCTTGCCTCTTTCTGCAGTTCTCTTGCCTCTTTCTGCACCTCTGTTGCTTCTTTTTGCGTTTCTGTTCCCTCATTCTGCACCCCTCTTGCCTCTTTCAGGCACCTCAGTTGGTTCTTTCTGCACTTCTCTTGCTTTTTTCCCCATCTCTCCTGCTTTTTTCTGCACCCCTCTTGACTCTTTATGCACCTATCTTTCCTCTTTCTGCACCTCTCTCACCTGTTTCTGCAACTCTCTTGCCTCTTTCTGCAGTTCTCTTGCCTCCTTCTGTACCTCTGTTGCTTCTTTCAGCACTTCTCTTGGCTTTTTTGGCACCCCTCTTACCTGTTTCTGCATATCACTTGCCTCTTTCTGCACTTTTCTTGCCTCTCTCTGCACTTCTCCTGCCTCTTTCTGTACCTCACTTGCCTCTTTCTGCACTTCTCTTGCTTTTTTCTGCACCTCTGTTGTCTCTTTCATCACTTCTATTGCTTCTTTCTATACCTCTCTTGCTGCTTTCAGCACTTCTCCTGCATGTTTCTACACATCTCATGCCTCTTTCTGCACCTCTGTTGCCTCTTTCTTCACATCACTTGCTTCTTTCTTCACCCCTCTTGCCTCTTTTTGCACCCATCTTCTCTCTTTCTGTACCTCTCCTGCTTGTTTCTGCACCTCTCTTGCCTCTTTCTGCACTTCTCTTGGCTCTTTCTGCACCTCTGTTGCTTCTTTCTGTACTTCTGTTGCCTCTTTCTGCACCGCTCTTGCCTCTTTCTGCACCTCTGTTACTTCTTTCTGCACATCTCTTGCTTCTTTCTGCACCTGTTTTGTTTCTTTCTGCACCCCTCTCTCCTCTTTCTGTACCCTTCTTCCCTCTTTGTGCACCTCTCTTGCCTCTTTCTGCACTGCTCTTGCCTCTTTCTGCACCCCTCTTGCCTCTTTCTGCACTGCTCGTGCCTCTTTCTGCACCCCTCTTGCCTCTTTCTGCACCTCTGTTGCTTCTTTCTGCACTCTTCTTGCCTGTTTCTGCACCTCTCTTGCCTCATTCTGCACTTCTCTTGCCTCTTTCTGCATTTCTGTTGCTTCTTTCTGCTCTTCCTTTGCCTCTTTGTGCACCCCTCTTGGCTCTTTCTGCACCTCTGTTGCTTCTTTCTGCACTTCTCTTGCTTCTTTGTGCACCTCTATTGCTTCTTTGTGCATCTCTATTGCTTCTTTGTGCACCCCTCTTACCTCTTTTTGCACCCCTCTTTCCTCTCTCTGCACAATTCTTGCCTCTTTATGCACCTCTCTTGCCTCTTTCTGCAGTTCTCTTGCCTCTTTCTCCACCTCTGTTGCTTCTTTTTGCTCTTCTGTTGCCTCTTTCTGCATCTCTCTTGCTTCTTTCTGCACCCCTTTTGCCTCTTTATGCAACTCTATTGCTTCTTTCTGTACTTCTCTTGCTATTTTCTGTACTTCTCTTGCTTCTTTCTGCACCCCTCTTCCCTCTTTCTGCACCCCTCTTCCCTCTTTGTGCACCTCTGTTGCTTCTTTCTGCACTTTACTTGCTTCTTTCTGCACCTCTATTGCTTCTTTCTGCACCTCTATTGCTTCTTTGTGCACCATTTTGCCTCTTTCTGCACCCCTCTTTCCTCTTTCTGCACCTCTCTTGCCTCTTTCTGCAGTTCTCTTGCCTCTTTCTGCACCTCTGTTGCTTCTTTTTGCGTTTCTGTTGCCTCATTCTGCACCCCTCTTGCCTCTTTCTGCACCTCAGTTGGTTCTTTCTGCACTTCTCTTGCTTTTTTCCCCATCTCTCTTGCTTTTTTCTGCACCCCTCTTGACTCTTTATGCACCTATCTTTCCTCTTTCTGCACCTCTCTCACCTGTTTCTGCAACTCTCTTGCCTCTTTCTGCAGTTCTCTTGCCTCCTTCTGTACCTCTGTTGCTTCTTTCAGCACTTATCTTGGCTTTTTCGGCACCCCTCTTACCTGTTTCTGCATATCACTTGCCTCTTTCTGCACCTCTCTTGCCTCTTTCTGCACTTCTCCTGCCTCTTTCTGCACCTCACTTGCCTCTTTCATCACTTCTATTGCTTCTTTCTATACCTCTCTTGCTGCTTTCAGCACTTCTCCTGCCTGTTTCTACACCTCTCATGCCTCTTTCTGCACCTCTGTTGCCTCTTGCTTCACCTCACTTGCTTCTTTCTTCACCCCTCTTGCCTCTTTTTGCACCCATCTTCTCTCTTTCTGTACCTCTCCTGCTTGTTTCTGCACCTCTCTTGCCTCTTTCTGCACTTCTCTTGGCTCTTTCTGCACCTCTGTTGCTTCCATCTGTACTTCTGTTGCCTCTTTCTGCACCGCTCTTGCCTCTTTCTGCACCTCTGTTACTTCTTTCTGCACATCTCTTGCTTCTTTCTGCACCTGTTTTGTTTCTTTCTGCACCCCTCTCTCATCTTTCTGTACCCTTCTTCCATCTTTGTGCACCTCTCTTGCCTCGTTCTGCACTGCTCTTGCCTCTTTCTGCACCCCTCTTGCCTCTTTCTGCACCTCTGTTGCTTCTTTCTGCACTCTTCTTGCCTATTGCTGCACCTCTCTTGCCTCGTTCTGCACTTCTCCTGCTTTTTTCTGTACCTCTCTTTTTTCTTTCTGCACTTCTCTTGCCTCTTTGTGCACCCTTCTTGGCTCTTTCTGCACCTCTGTTGCTTCTTTCTGCACTTCTCTTGCTTCTTCCTCCATCTCCATTGCTTCTTTGTGCACCCCTCTTGCCTCTTTCTGCAACCCTCTTTCTTCTTTCTGCACCTCTCTTGCCTCTTTCTGCAGTTCTCTTGCCTTTTTCTGCACCTCTGTTGCTTCTTTTTGCACTTCTGTTGCCTCTTTCTGCATGCCTCGTGCCTCTTTCTGCACCTCCGTTGGTTCTTTCTGAAAATCTATTGCTTTTTTACGCATCTCTCTTGCTACTTTCTGCACCCCTCTTGCTTATTTCTGCATCCCTCTTTCTGCACCTCTGTTGCTTGTTTCTGCACCTCTCTTGCCTCTTTCTGCACTTCTCTTGCCTCCTTCTGCACTTCTCTTGCCCCTTTCTGCATTTCTGTTGCTTCTTTCTGCACTTCCTTTGCCTCTTTCTGCACCTCTGTTGCTTCTTTCTGCACCTCTGTTGCTTCTTTCTGCACTTCTCTTGCTTCTTTGTGCACATCTATTGCTTCTTTGTGCATCTCTATTGCTTCTTTGTGCACCCCTCTTACCTCTTTCTGCACCTCTCTTTCCTCTTTCTGCACCTCTGTCGTGTGTTTCTGCAACTCTCTTGCCTCTTTCTGCAGTTCTCTTGCCTCATTCTGCACCTCTGTTGCTTCTTGCAGCACTTCTCTTGGCTATTTATGCACCCCTCTTGCCT
Source organism: Calotriton arnoldi (assembly GCA_963921515.1). NCBI lineage: Eukaryota > Metazoa > Chordata > Amphibia > Caudata > Salamandridae > Calotriton > Calotriton arnoldi. Next base: position 20,688 of record CAWUFW010021118.1, read on the forward strand.
GTTTCTGCATATCACTTGCCTCTTTCTGCATCTCTCTTGCCTCTTTCTGCACTTCTCCTGCCTCTTTCTACTCCTCAATTGCCTCTTCCTACACTTCTCTTGCTTTCTTCTGCACCTCTCTTGCCTCTTTCTGCACCTCTCTTGTCTCTTTCATCACTTCTGTTGTTTCCTTCTATACCTCACTTGCTACTTTCAGCACTTCTCTTGCCTGTTTCTGCACCTCTCATGCCTCTTTATGCACCTCTGTTGCCTCGTTCTTCACCTCACTTGCTTCTTTCTTCACCCCTCTTGCCTTTTTCTGCACCCCTATTCCCTCTTTCTGTATCTTTCTTGCCTCTTTCTGTGCCCCTGTTTCCTCTTTCTGCACCTCTCCTGCCTGTTTCTGTACCTCTCTTGCCTCTTTCTGCACTTCTCTTGCCTCTTTCTGCACCTCTGTTGCTTCTTTCTGTACTTCTCTTGCCTCTTTTTGCACCGCTCTTGCCTCTTTCTGCTCCTCTTTTGCTTCTTTCTGCACTTCTCTTGCTTCTTTCTGCACCTGTCTTGCTTCTTTCTGCACCCCTCTCTCCTCTTTCTACACCATTCATCCCTCTTTGTGCACCTCTCTTGCCACTTTCTGCAGATCTCTTGCCTCTTTCTGTAGTTCTCTTGCCTCTTTCTGCACCTCGTTTGCTTCTTTCTGCACTTCTCTTGCCTCTTTCTGCACCCCTCTTGCCTCTATCTGCACCTCTGTTGCTTCTGTCTGCACTGCTCTTGCTTCTTTCTGCACCTCTCTTGCCTCTTTCTGCACCCCTCTTCTCTCTTTCTGCTCTTCTCTTGCCTCTCTCTTGCCTCTCTCTGCACGACTCTTCCCTCTTTTTACACCTCTTTTGCCTGTTTCTGCAACCCTCTTGCTTCTTTCTGCAGTTCTCTTACCTCTTTCTGCAGCTCTATTGCTTCTTTCTGCACGTCTCTTGCCTCTTTCTGCAGTTCTATTGCCTCCTTCTGCACCTCTTTTGTTTCTTTCTGCACTTCTCTTGCTTCATTCTGCATCCCTCTTGCCTATTTCTGCACCTCTCTTGCCTCTTTCTGCACTTCTCTTACTTTTTTCTGTACCCCTCTTGTTTCTTTCTGCCACTCTCTTGTCTCTTTCATCACTTCTCTTGCTTCTTTCTACACCTCTGTTGCTTCTTTCAGCACTTCTGTAGCCTCTTCCTGCACTTCTCTTACCTGTTTCTGCACCTCCCTTGCCTCTGTCTGCACCTCTATTGCCTCTTTCTGCACCTCGCTTGCTTCTTTCTGCACCCCTGTTTGCTCTTTCTGCACCTCTCTTGCCTGTTTCTGTACCTCTTTTGCCTCTTTCTGCACTTCTCCTGCCTCATTCTGTACTTCTCTTTCCTCTTTCTGTACCTCTGTTGCTTATTTCTGCACTTTTTTTGCTTCTTTCTGCACCTCTCTTGCTTCTTTCTGCACCTCTCTTGCTTCTTTCTGCACCTCTCTGCCCTCTTTCTGCACCCTTCTAGCCTCTTTCTGTACCCCTCTTGCCTCTTTGTGCGCCCTTTTTTCCTCTTTGTTCACCTCTCTTGCCTCTTTCTGCACCCCTCTTGCCTCTTTCTGCATCTTTTTTGCTTCTTTCTGCACTTCTCTTGCTTCTTTCTGCACCTTTATTGCTTCTTTGAGCACCTCTATCGCTTCTTTCTGCAACTCTCTTGCCTCTGTCTGCACCCCTGTTCCCTCTTTCTGCAACTCTCTTGCCTCTTTCTGCAGTTCTCTTGCCTCTTTCTGCACCTCTGATGCTTCATTCTGCACTTCTCTTAACCTTTTTCTTCAGCCCTCTTGTCTCTTTCTGCACCTCCGTTGATTCTTTTTGTACTTCTCTTGCTTTTTTCCACACCTCTCTTTCTTCTTTCTGTACCCCTCTTTCCTCTTTCTGTACCCCTCTTTCTGCAAACCTCTTGCCTCTTTCTGCAGTTCTCTTGCCTCCTTCTGCAAGTCTGTTTCTTCTTTCTGCACTTCTCATGCCTCATCCTGCATTCCTCTTGCCTCTTTCTGTACCTCACTTGCTGCTTTCTGCACCTCTCTTCTCTGTTTCTGCACTTCTCTTGACTCTTTCTGCACCTCACATGCCTCTTTCTGCACTTCTCTTGCTTTTTTCTGCACCTCTCTTGTTTCTTTCTGCAACTCTCTTGTCTATTTCATCACATCTCTTGCTTCTTTCTACACCTCTGTTGCTTCTTTCAGCACTTCTGTAGCATTTTCCTGCACTTCTCTTACCTGTTTCTGCACCTCCCTTGCCTCTGTCTGCACCTCTATTGCCTCTTTCTGCACCTCGCTTGCTTCTTTCTGCACCCCTGTTTGCTCTTTCTGCACCTCTCTTGCCTGTTTCTGCACCTCTTTTGCCTCTTTCTGCACTTCTCCTACCTCATTCTGTACTTCTCTTTCCTCTTTCTGTACCTCTGTTGCTTATTTCTGCACTTCTTTTGCTTCTTTCTGCACCTCTCTTGCTTCTTTCTGCACCTCTCTGCCCTCTTTCTGCACCCTTCTAGCCTCTTTCTGTACCCCTCTTGCCTCTTTGTGCACTCTTTTTTCCTCTTTGTTCACCTCTCTTGCCTCTTTCTGCACCCCTCTTGCCTCTTTCTGCATCTTTTTTGCTTCTTTCTGCACTTCTCTTGCTTCTTTCTGCACCTTTATTGCTTCTTTGAGCACCACTATCGCTTCTTTCTGCAACTCTCTTGCCTCTGTCTGCACCCCTGTTCCCTCTTTCTGCAACTCTCTTGCCTCTTTCTGCAGTTCTCTTGCCTCTTTCTGCACCTCTGATGCTTCTTTCTGCACTTCTCTTAACCTCTTTCTTCAGCCCTCTTGTCTCTTTCTGCACCTCCGTTGATTCTTTCTGTATTCTCTTGCTTTTTTCCACACCTCTCTTTCTTCTTTCTGTACCCTTCTTTCCTCTTTCTGTACCCCTCTTTCTGCAACCCTCTTGCCTCTTTCTGCAGTTCTCTTGCCTCCTTCTGCAAGTCTGTTGCTTCTTTCTGCACTTCTCATGCCTCATCCTGCATTCCTCTTGCCTCTTTCTGTACCTCACTTGCCGCTTTCTGCACCTCTCTTCTCTGTTTCTGCACTTCTCTTGCTTTTTTCTGCACCTCTCTTGTTTCTTTCTGCAACTCTCTTGTCTATTTCATCACTTATCTTGCTTCTTTCTACACCTCTGTTGCTTCTTTCATCACTTCTGTTGCCTCTCTCTGCACTTCTCTTGCCTGTTTCTGCACCTCTGTTGCCTCTTTCTGTACCTCACTTGCTTCTTTCTGCACCCTTCTTGCCTCTTTCTGCATCCCTCTTCCCTCTTTCTGTACCTCTCTTGCTCTTTCTGCACCCCTGTTCCCTCTTTCTGCACCTCACCTTCCTGTTTCTGCACGTCTCTTGCCTCTTTCTGCACTTCTCTTGCCTCTTCTGCACCTCTATTACTTATTTCTGCACTTCTTTTGCTTCTTTCTGCACCTCTTGCTTCTTTTTGCACCCCTCTTGCATCTTTCTGCACCCTTCTTCCCTCTTTGCTTTGTGTACCTCTCTTGCCTCTTTCTGCACATCTCTTGCCTCTTTCTGCTGTTCTATTGCCTTTTTCTGCACCTCTTTTGCTTCTTTCTGCACTTCTCTTGCCTCTTTCTGACCCCTCTTGTCTCTTTCTGCATCTCTGTTGTTTCTTTCTGTACTGCTCTTGCTTCTTTCTGCATCTCTCTTGCAAATTTCTGCACCCCTCTTGCCTCTTTCTGTACCCCTCTTAATTCTTTCTGCACCTCTCTTGCCTCTGTCTGTACCCCTGTCCCCTCTTCCTGCACCTCTTTTGCCTGTTTCTGCAACTTTCTTGCCTCTTTCCACAGTTCTCTTGCCTCTGTCTGCACTTCTCCTGCCTCTTTCTGCACCTCTGTTGCTTCTTTCTGCACTTCTCTTGCTTCTTTCTGCACCTCTCTTGCTTCTTTCTGCACCCCTGTTGCCTCCTTTTCCACTCGTCTTCCTTCTTTCTGCACCTCTCTTGTCTCTTTCTGCTCCCCTCTTGCCTCTTTCTGCATTTCTCTTGCCTCTTCCTGCACATTTGTTACTGTTTCTTCACCTCTCTTGTTTTTTTTCTGCACTGCTCTTGCTTCTTTCTGTACTTCTCTCACATCTTTCTGTACTCAAATGGGAAATGCAAACTGTGAAGTTTAAAAATCTGCGTACTCTTGTGACTGAGGTATATGTCTACTTGTATATGTATTCTCACATGTGTTATGCATCTGAAGATGGTAGCTTAAAAAGTGGTAGCTTCTCCTATAGGTGGTTAAATGTTTTCAGTTCTGCTCTGTAAGTCAGTTGCACAGGCAGATATGTCTTATGTATATAGGTGTTATAGAACCCCTTAAATATACTATTGAATACCCATGTGCCCTGTATTATGAGTAGAAATAAATACATACACCTTTTTGTACACAAATGTACAGAGTATGCTGTTTGAAACACGGGTATTCAAGTATTTGTATGTTTATTTTTATGTAACATGTGACTAGGTAAAAGCACAGACACATGCATGTATACCTTCACAAACTTGGTGAGACTTACAACAGTGATATGGTTCGGATTGCTGTTTTACATTTGGTAGGCCTAACATTCTGAGCAGTCGATGAATAGTGAGCCTTCAAGAGAAAAGTGAGGTTTAAGATATCTTGGGAGAAGGATTAGTGATTAGGCTACATTGTATGAGTCTGTGGAAAGGTTCAGTCAAAGAAGGCCTCTTTCTGCACCTCTGTTGGAACGTTCTGCACTTCTCTTGCTACTTTCTGCACCTTTCTTCCTCTTTCTGGACTTCTGTTGCCTCTTTCTGCACCTCTCTTGCTTCTTTCTGCGCCTTTCTTCCTCTTTCTGCACATGTCCTACCTATGTAGGCATAGTTAGATATTAGCATTTAAAAAACCTTAGAAATTCACTGAAAAAACAGAGGTTTCCGGGACGTTATAGTTAGGAATTAGCATTTAAAAAACCTTAGAAATTCACTGAAGAAAACCACAGGTTTCAGGGACGTTATAGTTAGGCTGACATTTCACTTGTACAGAACCAGAGAAATTCGGCCGTTATAGTTAGCTGAGCTAACTATAACTCGCACCCCGCAATGAACTGCTGATGATGTCACATATTACATCACTCATGTCATGACATGGTCAGTGACATCACTGATGATATCGCAAATGACATCACTGATGACATCATCCACTTAATATCTGATGCACCTCTTGACACCCTAATATAACCTTTGATACACCCACTCTAAAATACAGACTACCATTCTTGAAACCATAGACACACAAATACCAGTTAGTACAGACATACTCACTGATTCATAGGTGTACACACATCCACTCACTCTCCCATACAGTCACTCATTCATGCAGTCACTCATCTATAGAGCCACTGATATAAGCAATCATATGCCCATACAGACACTCACACACTGCCAATCACCCATTGAGTTACTCACACACCTGGTCAGTCATGCAAAGAATCAATCACATTGCCATTTGCTCACCTATACAGTTATACACACACACCACCTCACTTATTCATACAGATACTAACACATACTTACTCTCTTATACAATCACTGACACAAGCACACACTGATCCATACAGTCACTCTCACAATCCTTAATTCTCAGATATAGTCACTTATATACTCTAACACTTATATATACTGCCTTTCACATATGTAGTTACTCACACATATACCACTGAGATATCCACTCACTCATGAACACATCCATACGCACACTCACTCACCCATACAGTCCCTCGCTCAAGCACTCATGAACCCATACACCCACTGAATCACCCACTCACACATCCATGCAGGGAGACACCCACCCCCTCACCCCCACCCACCCACACAGACACTCAGGCACCCATACAGGTACACAGACAGCCACTCATTAACCCAAATAGATACTCATGTAGCTACTCAAAAACCCATGCAGCCACTTACACACCAACTGACAGTCATGCACCCACTAAATCATCCATTCAGACACTCATGCACCCACTCATTCTTCAAAACACCTTGACGTATAAATATAACATTCTTAAACTTTTAAAAAACACTCAGTCACTGGATGATGTCATCAGTGAGGTCATTTGAGATGTCATCAGTGATGTTATCAGTGATGTCACTGACCATGTCATGAGTGATGTAATATGTGACATCATCAGAAGTGCATTGCGGGGGCACGAGTTATAGTTTGCTTACTATAGCGGATGAATTTCTCTGGTTTTGTACGAGTGAAATGTCAGCCTACCTGTAACATCCCTGAAACCTGTGGTCTTTTTCAGTGAATTTCTCAGGTTTTTTAAATGCCAATCCCTAACAATTACGTCCCTGAAACCTCTGGTCTTTTCAGTGAATATATATACATATATAAATATATATATATATATATATATATTCTCTGAAAAAACATAGGTTTCAGGGACGATATAGTTAGTTGGACATTTCACTTGTACAAAACCAGAGAAATTCGCCCGTTAGCTAACTATAACTCGCGCCCCTGCAATGCACTGCTGATGACATCACATATTACATCACTCATGACATGGTCAGTGACATCACTGATGACATCTCAAATGACATCACTGATGAGATCACTTATGACATCATCCAGCGACTGTGTGTTTCTGTAAAGTTTAAATATGTTTTATATATATATAGGCCAAGGTGTATTGAAGAATGAGTGGGTGTATGAGTGTCTGAATGGATGATTTAGTAGGTGCGTGACTGACTGTATAAGTGAGTGATTAAACGTGTCTTACTGAAGGCATGGGTGAGTGACTAAACTGTGTGAATGTTTGTATCTGTCTGTCTGTTGGTATGTACGCAGCTGCATGGGTTGGTGAGTAGCTACATGAGTGTCTATATAGGTTATTAATTGGTTGTCTGAGTATCTGTATGGGTGCCTAGGAATCTGTGTGGGTAGGTGGGGTGTATGTGACTCCCTGCATGGATGTGTGAGTAGGTGATTTACTGGGTGTATCGGTTCATGAGTGTGTGTGTTATGGGCTGTATGGGTGAGTGAGTGTGCGTATAGCTGTGTTGGTGAGTGAATGGATATCTCAGTGGTACATGGATGAGTAACTATATATGTGAAAGGCAGTATATGTGAGTGTTGGAGTATATAAGTGACTGTATGTGAGAGTGAGTGATTGTGAGAGTGGCTGCATGGATGAGTGTGTGCTTGTGTCAGTGATTGAATAAGAGAGTAAGTATGTGTTAGTATCTGTATAAATAAGTGTGGTGGTGTGTGTATAACTGTGTAGGTGAGTAAATGGGAGTGTGATTGATTCTTTGCATGACTGACTAGCTGTGTGAGTAACTCTATGGGTGAGTGGTGGTGTGTGAGTGTCTGTATGGCTATATGAGTGCATATGATACTAGCTGTATTAATGAGTGACTGCATGTATGAGTGACTGTATGGATGAGGGAATGGAAGTGTGTGTAGACCTAGGAATCAGTGAGTGGGTATGTAGTAACTGGTATTGGTGTGTCTATCGTTTCAAGAATGGCAGTCTGTAATTTAGAGTGGTTGTATCAAAGGTTATATTAGGCTGTGAAGAGGTGCATCAGATTATCACGTGGATGATGTCATCAGTGATGTCATTTGAGATGTCATCAGTGATGTCATCAGTGATGTCACTGACCATGTCATGAGTGATGTAATATGTTATATCATCAGCAGCGCATTGCGGGGGCGCGAGTTATAGTTAGCTTAACTAACTATACCAGCCAAATTTCTCTGGTTTTGTATGAGTGAAATGTCCAATTACCTATAACGTCCCTGAAACCTGTGGTTTTTTCAGTGAATTTCAAAGGTTTTTTAAATGCTAATTTCTAACAATAACGTCCCTGAAACCTATGGTTTTTTCAGTGAATTTCAAAGATTTTATTACATGCTAATTTCTAACTATAACGTCCCTGAAACCTATGGTTTTTTCAGTGAATTTCAAAGGTTTTTAAATGCTAATTTCTAACTGTAACGTCCCTGAAACCTATGGTTTTTTCAGTGAATTTCAAAGGTTTTTTAAATGCTAATTTCTAAGTATAATCTCCCAAAAATACTTTTTATTAATTTTTAAATTTTTAAAAAATAATGTAATGTTTTCTTTTTCTAAAACGTAAATTTACATTTTTTTTTTTTTAAAAGTGGTTTTGGGTACCGATCGTGTACCAGTCTTGGTGGGTGCGCGAATCCAAGAATTTTGCCACCATATTGCTTAAGTCGTGTACGATGTGCGTCCGGTATGCGAAGGGTATGCGGTTCTCGGCCCCGCGTAACGTCACGTAGGTATTTCTGGGGGTCGCATCAGGTGCGCGAATCTACCGCAAATTTTTTAAGTTTTAAAAGTATATGTATATAACTTTTATATGTATATTATACCAAGAGATTATTTAACATAATTGTAAATATCATATATTTGTAACTGGAATAAAGATATATTATTGTTAAATATATTTTTCGGGAATCGTGTCTAGTGCACGCCAGTTTCGCGTCGGGTGCGCAAATGTCAGGCTCCGAAATATCTCTTCATCCGCTTGCCTTTGCAACTAAGATTTAATGAGGTGATAGGATTCGACCTCTTTACTCGACCCAAGTAGCAAGCAAGTCAACTCATTCTTATTATTATTTGCATTCACCGACGCTGCTTTGACAGAATTATGACGTTTCCCCCTGGGCGGAATCCATAACTGTTTGAACTTAACACGGAACTAGAGTTACGTCTGGTTGATACCCGGTGGAGCTCTTATATATAGCCATAGAGGAACTTGACTCTAGTTCACCCCCTTGGATGGCACCTACCCAGCTGGACATCAGACAATGTTTTCTTCCTCATCTCCCCGTTATGCTCCCTTCCCTCCCTCCACCGATATTGACTGCACTAGCAACGGACCTAACTGTAATGTAACTGTAACTGATGTAACGCTGTAACACGTCCTAATCCTCATGTAAAGCGCTCTGATACCTACGGGTCTAGCCGGACTTCCTCGTCTCCTTGCTGTGTCTCCTACCCCCTCCCCAAACACTTCCCTCCTTAATTCTTTGCTTACCTCCCCTATTCCTTTCCTCTCTCCCCTGAATCTCTCTCCCCCTGCCTGCTTTGCTTATTCTTTTGCCTATGCTCCACCCAATCTCCCTTCCCGTCACCCTTTTTACACTACCCCCTTACCCTTCTACATGCTGTAACAATGTGTAACTTGTAACTGATGTAACCCTACCAGCCTGGCTCCCTAAAATGGCCCCCCTATAGTATGCCCTTGTCCAAAGCACTCCTACTCCCCTTGTTGGGGATGGATCCAGCATTTTTGCCCTGGAGTATCAGAGACCCTTCTGAGAGAGTCCACCATGAAAAGGGTGTCTCACGTAGTGAAGGGCTGGGATTGATCCCCTTACCTCTGGGAACTGTCTCCTACCCTGCCAAAAGTCAGACACTGTGTTCACGCCGGGTTTGTCTACCCCCTCCACCTCCTCTTCCCTCCCTCATTCTTCTAAGTGTGCCCGTGACCTAAGCACTCCTCTCCCCTTGTTGGGGAGGGATCCAGCATCTGAGCCCTGGAGTCTCAGCGTCCCCACTGAGAGAGTCCACCGCGACATGGGAATCACACTAAATGGAAGACTGGGAATGTTCCCTTTACCGCAGGGAACCGTCTCCCACCCAGCTGGACATCAGACACAGTTACTTCCTCCTCGCCTCGCTGTGTCTCCTACCCCCACCCCCACCCCCACCTCTTCCCTCCTTCATTCTTTGCTTGCCTCCCCTATTCCTTTCCTCTCTCCCTTGAATCGCTCTCCCCCTGCCTGCTTTGTCTATACTTGTGCCTTTTCTCCGCTTAATCTCCCTCCCCGTCGCCCTTTTACATTACCCCCTCACCCTTCTACACGCCATGAACCAGCGGATGCACCTTGTAATTGATGTACCTTCTGTAACAATGTGTAACTTGTAACCTATGTAACTCTCCTCATGTAAAGCGCTCTGATACCTCCGGGTCTAGCCAGTGCTATATAAAACTCAAGTAAATAAATAAATTCCATGTGACTTCAAAAGAAAACATTTCATTGGTTAAGAAGCTTTTATTCTAGAACTTGCAGGCCCCACCCAAATTTTTAATTTTTCCAAGAACCTCTTCAGAGATACAACTCTTGTGTTTTCTGGTCTTCTTTCTTGCATTTTTTTGGTGTTTTTTTCACTCCACTGGAAAAATGGCTTCTTCAATTCCACCACAGAACATTCCTGGACAAGAATAAGATTTGGAAGAACCTGTTATGTAGCGATATGAAAGTGTTAGTGTAGGCTTTTTTTCGATTCCAGGAGGCGAAAAAAAGGTGAATGCACACAAGGTGACGTGCATTATATGTCAAAAGGTCCTCTCTCGTGGATCAGACAAAAAATACTCCTGTGGCACTTCATCTTTGATGAAACACCTGCAGACAATGCATCCACGTCGTCTTGCGCGAGAGCAACATCGTCGTGAGCTACAGAAACAAACTCAGCAAGATGATCAGGTCGCAGGGCCTAGCACCTCAGCAGGTTCTTCTGCAACAGCCCAAAGAGCCCAAATAATCCCTGAGTTTGCTGGACTTGAGCAGCGGTGCATTAAGTGCAAGAAAGTTCTTTGTTGTAGAGAGCAATATGTGGATGCTGTTGTGGTTGCTGCGAAAAACCACTGTTAATTCTTTTTTTTTGCAATGAGTTTTTAATTGCAAATAGTTTGAGAACGTTTTCTCAGTTCATTCTGTTGATTTTTTTTTTTTTTTTAAAAAGCACCCAAAAAATACTTATAAGAGTTAAAAAAACACAAAAAAATAAACAGAAAAAAAATGGTTCTTGTTAGAACCGCCTATTTGGTTAAAAAAAAGACAAATTATGAATTGTGGCAAGTGTAATATATGGAGAAGTGCATGGGTAGCGCACGTGTGATTGCATGAGTGCATGTGTAGTACCTGCATAATTGGAGAAGTGCATGTGTACTACCTGAGTGATTGCATGAGTATATGAGTAATGCCTGGGTGATTGCAAGAGTGCATGGATACTGACTGGATGTTTGCATGAGTGCAGGGGTAGTGCCTGAATGATTGAAAGAGTGTATGGGTAATTCCTGGGTTATTGCATAAGTGTATGCGTACTGGCTGAATGATTGGAGGAATGCATGGATAGTGCCTGAGTGATTGGAGGAGTGCAACAGTAGTGCCTGAGTGATTGGATGAGTGCATGGATAGTGCCTGAGTGATTGAAGGAGTGCATGGGTAATGCCTAGGTGTATGGAGGAGTGCATCAGTACTATCTAGGTTATTCATGAGTGTATAGGTAGTACCTGGGTGATTAAATGAGTGCAGCAGTACTGCCTGGGTGATTGCATGAGTGCATAGTTAGTGCATGGATGATTTTATAAGTGCATGGGTAGTGGCTGGGTGATTGAAGGAGTGCTTGGGTAATGCATGGGTGGTTGCATGAGTGCAGGGATAATGTGTGAGTGTTTGGAGGAGTGCATGAGTAATGTCAGGGTGATTGCATGACTGCAGGGGCAATGCCTCGGTGATTGTATGAATGCAGGTGTAATGCCTGGGTGATTTTAAAAGTGCATGGGTACTACCTGAGTGATTGAAGGTGTGCATGGGTAATACCTACATGATTGCATGAATGCAGGGGTAATGTCTGGGTCTTTGGAGGAGTGCATGGATAGTGGTTGGGTGATTGCATGAGTGCAAGAGTAATGTCTGGGTGGTTGCATGAGTGTAGTGGTAGTTCCTGGATGATTGCAGAACTGCATAAGTAGTGTTTGTGTGATTCCATGAGAGCATATGTAGTGCCTGGATGATTTTATAAGTGCATGGGTACTGCCTGAGTCATTAGAGGACTGTATGGGTAATAGCTAGGTGATTGCATGAGTGCACAGTAAATGTCTGGGTCATTGGAGGAATGCATTGGTAATGCCTAAGTGATTGCATGAGTGCATGGGTAATGTGTAGGTAATTGGAGGAGGGCATGAGTAATGTCTGCCTGATTGCATGAATGCAAGAGTAATGTGACGCTTGGTGCATGACTGTAGTGGTAGTGCCTGGGTGAAAGGAAAAGTGTATAAGTTGTGCCTGGGTGATTTTGTAAGTGCATGGGCACTGGCTGGATGATTGGAGGAGTGCATGGATACCGCCTGGATGATTGCAGCAGTGCAAAAGTAGTGCCTGTGTTATTCTATGAGTGCATAGCTAATGGCTGGGTGATTGTATGAGTGCAAGAGTAATGTCTGGGTGGTTATGTGAGTGTAGTGGTAGTGCCTGGATGATTGGAGTAGTGTATAGGTAGTGTCAGGGCCGGACTGGCTGCTGGGCGTTTTGGTGTGCTGCCAAGCTGGGGGCTGATTTCGTTGATGGGGACCTGCATGTGCTGAAAACCATTCATTTTGCAATGTTTATTTAAAAGCACACGCAGGTCCCCATCAACGAAATCAGCCCCCACCGCAGTGAAATCCGCCCCCAGCTTGGCAGCACACCAAAACGCCCGGTAGCCAGTCCAGCCCTGGGTAGTGTCTGGGTGATTGGAAGAGTACATAAGTACTATTTGGGTGATTGAATGTGTGAAAGAGCAATGTCTGGGTCGTTGCATGACTGTAGTGGTTGTGCCTGGGTGATTGGAAATGTGTATAAGTAGTGCCTGAGGGATTTTTTAAGTGCATGGGTACTGGCTGGATGATTGGAGGAGTGCATGGATATTGCCTGGGTGATTGCAGCAGTGCAAGAATAGTGCCTGGGTTATTCTATGAGTGCAAAGCTAGTGCCTGGGTGATTGCATGAGTGCAAGAGTAATGTCTGGGTGGCTGCATGAGTGTAGTGGTAGTTCCTGAGAGATTACAGAAGTGCATAAGTAGTGCCTGGGTTAATGGATGAGTGCATAGGAAGGACCTGGATGATTTTATAAGTGCATGGGTACTGCCTGAGTGATTGAAGGATTGCATGGGCAATAGCTAGGTGATTGCATGAGTGCAGGATAAATGTCTGGGTCACTCGAGGAGTGCATGGGTAATGCCTAAGTTATTACATGAGTGCAGGGGTAATGTGTAGGTAACTGGAGGAGTGCATGAGTAATGTCTGCCTGATTGTATGAATGCAAGAGTAATGTCTGGGTCATTGTATGACTGTAGTGGTTGTGCCTGGGTAAAAGGAAAAGTGTGTAAGTAGTGCCTGGGTGATTTTTTAAGTGCATGGCTACTGGCTTGACCCAGTGCATGGATACTGCCGGGGTGATTGCAACAGTGCAAGAAGAGTGCCTGGGTTATTCTATGAGTGCATACCTAGTGCCTGGGTGATTGCATGAGTACAAGAGTAATGTTTGGGTGGTTGCATAAGTGTAGTGGTAGTTCCTGGGTGATTGCAAGAGTGCATAAGTAGTGCTTGGGTTAATGCATGAGTGCATAGGTAGTGCCTGATGATTTTATAAGTGCATGGGTACTGCCTGAGTAATGAAAGGACTGTATGGGTAATAGTAAGCCTGGGCGTAGTTCGCGAAGTTTTGCTACGCGGAACTTCACAAAGTTACAAAAAAACTTCGCGAAGTTCCGCAAGTGGCGGAGTGTAGTGCGAACTGCTGTTCGCGCTGGTCTTTCTGCAGCTCGGGTAGAAATTCTACCCGATCAGCAGCTCACGCTCGCGAACTTACTGTTCGAGAGCGGGGGAAAAACTCTGCTGCACTACGCGAAGCAGGGTTTTCTTGCACTCTGCGAGCTTTGCGGAGTGCGGAGTGCAAACTCCGCGAACGGAGCGCAGTTCAATGCCCAGGCCTAGGTAATAGCTACGTGATTGCATGAGTGCAGAGGTAATGTCTGGGGGATTAGAGGAGTGCATAGGTTATGCCTGGGTAATTGTATGAGTGTACGGGTAATGTCTAAGTAATTGCATGAGTATTACCTGGGTAATTATATGAGTACAGCAGTAGTGCCTGAGTTATTGGACGAGTACAAGAGTAGTGCCTGAGTGATTGAAGGACTACATGGATAGAGCTTGGGTGCATGGGTAATGCCTAGGTGCCTCGAGGAGTGCATCAGTAGTGCCTGTGTGATTGCATGAGTGCATAGGTAGTGTCTGGATGATTTTATAAGTGCATGGATGCTGCCTGAGTGATTGAAGGACTGTATGGGTAATAGCTAGGTTATTGCATGAGTGCAAGGGTAATGTCTTGGTCATTGAAGAGTGCATAGGTAATGAGTGCAGGGGAAATGTGTACGTAATTGGAGAAGTGCATGAGTAATGTTTGGCTGATTGCATGAGTGCAGGAGTAATGTCTGGGTGGTTGCATGTCTGTAGTGGTAGTGTCTGGGTGATTGGAAGAATGCATAAGTAGTTCCAGGGTGATTTTATAAGTGCATGGGTATTGCCTGGGTAATTATATTAGTACAGGGATAGTGCCTGAGCTATTGCAGGAGTGAAAGAGTAGTGCCTGGGTGATTGAAGGAGTACATGGATAGTGCATGGCTGATTGGAGGAGTGCATGGGTAATGCCTAGGTGCTTTGAGGAGTGCATCAGTAGTGCCTGTGTGATTGCATGAGTGCATAGGTAGTGCCTGGATGATTTTATAAGTGCATGGGTACTGCCTGAGTGATTGAAGGACTGCATGGGTAATAGCTAGGTGATTGCAGGAGTGCAGAGTAAATTTATGGGTCATTGGAGGAGTGCATGGGTAATGCCTAAGTGATTGCATGAGTGCAGGGGTAATGTGTAGGTAATTGGAGGAGTGCATGAGTAATGTCTGCCTGATTGCATGAATGCAAGAGTAATGTCTGGGTCATTGTATGACTGTAGTGGTTGTGCCTGGGTAAAAGGAAAAGTGTGTAAGTAGTGCCTGGGTGATTTTTTAAGTGCATGGCTACTGGCTTGACCCAGTGCATGGATACTGCCGGGGTGATTGCAACATTGCAAGAAGAGTGCCTGGGTTATTCTATGAGTGCATACCTAGTGCCTGGGTGATTGCATGAGTACAAGAGTAATGTTTGGGTGGTTGCATAAGTGTAGTGGTAGTTCCTGGGTGATTGCAAGAGTGCATAAGTAGTGCTTGGGTTAATGCATGAGTGCATAGGTAGTGCCTGATGATTTTATAAGTGCATGGGTACTGCCTGAGTAATTAAAGGACTGTATGGGTAATAGTAAGCCTGGTCGTAGTTCGCAAAGTTTTGCTACGCGAAACTTCACAAAGTTACAAAAAAAGTTCGCGAAGTTCCGCAAGTGGCGGAGTGTAGTGCGAACTGCTGTTCGCGCTGGTCTTTCTGCAGCTCGGGTAGAAATTCTACCCGATCAGCAGCTCACGCTCGCGAACTTACTGTTCGAGAGCGGGGAAAAAACTCTGCTGCACTACGCGAAGCGGGGTTTTCTTGCACTCTGCGAGCTTTGCGGAGTGCGGAGTGCAAACTCCGCGAACGGAGCGCAGTTCAATGCCCAGGCCTAGGTAATAGCTACGTGATTGCATGAGTGCAGAGGTAATGTCTGGGGGATTAGAGGAGTGCATAGGTAATGCCTGGGTAATTGTATGAGTGTACGGGTAATGTCTAAGTAATTGCATGAGTATTACCTGGGTAATTATATGAGTACAGCAGTAGTGCCTGAGTTATTGGACGAGTGCAAGAGTAGTGCCTGAGTGATTGAAGGACTACATGGATAGAGCTTGGGTGCATGGGTAATGCATAGGTGCCTCGAGGAGTGCATCAGTAGTGCCTGTGTGATTGCATGAGTGCATAGGTAGTGTCTGGATGATTTTATAAGTGCATGGATGCTGCCTGAGTGATTGAAGGACTGTATGGGTAATAGCTAGGTTATTGCATGAGTGCAAGGGTAATGTCTGGGTCATTGAAGAGTGCATAGGTAATGAGTGCAGGGAAATGTGTACGTAATTGGAGAAGTGCATGAGTAATGTTTGGCTGATTGCATGAGTGCAGGAGTAATGTCTGGGTGGTTGCATGTCTGTAGTGGTAGTGTCTGGGTGATTGGAAGAATGCATAAGTAGTTCCAGGGTGATTTTATAAGTGCATGGGTATTGCCTGGGTAATTATATTAGTACAGGGATAGTGCCTGAGCTATTGCAGGAGTGAAAGAGTAGTGCCTGGGTGATTGAAGGAGTACATGGATAGTGCATGGCTGACTGGAGGAGTGCATGGGTAATGCCTAGGTGCATTGAGGAGTGCATCAGTAGTGCCTGTGTGATTGCATGAGTGCATAGGTAGTGCCTGGATGATTTTATAAGTGCATGGGTACTGCCTGAGTGATTGAAGGACTGCATGGGTAATAGCTAGGTGATTGCAGGAGTGCAGAGTAAATTTATGGGTCATTGGAGGAGTGCATGGGTAATGCCTAAGTGATTGCATGAGTGCAGGGGTAATGTGTAGGTAATTGGAGGAGTGCATGAGTAATGTCTGCCTGATTGCATGAATGCAAGAGTAATGTCTGGATCAATGCATGACTGTAGTGGTAGTGCCTGGGTGAAAGGAAAAGTGTATAAGTACTGCCTGGGTGATTTTTTAAGTGCATGGCTACAGGCTGGATGATTGGAGGAGTGCATGGACACTGCCTGGGTCATTGCAGCAGTGCAAGAATAGTGTCTGGGTTATTCTATGAGTGCATAGCTAGTGCCTGGGTGCAAGAGTAATGTCTGGGTGGCTGCATGAGTGTAGTGGTAGTTCCTGGGTGATTGCAGGAGTGCATAATTAGTGCCTCGGTTAATGCATGAGTGCATAGGCAGTGCCTGATGATTTTATAATTTTATGGGTACTGACTCAGTGATTGAAGGACTGCATGGGTAATAGCTACGTTATTGCATGAGTGCAGGGGTAATGTCTGGGGGACTAGAGGAGTGCATAGGTAATGCCTGGGTAATTGCATGAGTGTAGGGGTAATGTCTAGGTAATTGCATGAGTGTAGAGGTAGTGCCTGGGTGAATGGAGGAATACATAGGTAGTGTCTGGGTGATATTATAAGTGTATGAGTACTGGCTAGGTGATTGGAGAAGGGCATGGATAGTGCATGGTTGCTGGCAGGAGTGTGGGAATAGTGCCTAACTGTATAGATGAGTGCATGGGTAGTGTTTGAAAAAATGGATGAGTGTAGTAAAAGTGACTGTAAACATTAGTTCATATTATCATACTTATTGCATTATTTCATCTTACCTTTTTTATTAAAGAAGATACAAAATTCAGTGGAACTATTTTCTACAGTTTCTAAATTACATTCTTCAAATACATTAATTCATTTATTTCTCTGAAGTACATTTTCTAAAATATACACTCTCATTTACATCGCGTATGATATAAAGATCAAATATCTAAACTATTTCTTTCAAACACAATTTTGCAAATACAATAAGAATTAGCACAAATAATAATCCAAACAGTAATTGTTCACATCTTCCCAATAGGCCGAATAATGTTTCCAAATCCATTTGCATTGAAAATAGCCAAATCAATCTCATTAATTCGTGTTCACATTTTCCCAGTAGGCCGAATGATGTTTTCAAAACTTTGGCTTCAAAAATATAAGATATGAATTTGGTAATTCGAAAGGCAACCTACATTTGAATTCCAAATGGGCTTGATTGCAATGTGTCCATCCTTTATTGCACTTTAAATACACAGTATAGTGTCCAGATGTTATGGTAGGTCCATCATGGAAAATAATAGCCACTGCTTTAAAAGTTCTTCCTAAAATTGATAGTTGACTTTAATTTTGGTTTCCAATTTTCTTCCATCTGCTCTACAACGTTGTAGCATTAAAATGACATAT
This sequence comes from Calotriton arnoldi, assembly GCA_963921515.1. Classification (NCBI taxonomy): domain Eukaryota; kingdom Metazoa; phylum Chordata; class Amphibia; order Caudata; family Salamandridae; genus Calotriton; species Calotriton arnoldi. The sequence goes on from CAWUFW010021118.1 coordinate 38,484, forward strand.
TGTCCAAATCTTTCTATAAATACTGTTGACAACATTTTTGATTTACAATGAGAACATTTCATATCTTGATTAGCTGTTTTTAGTAACTTGTTAAAAGACACTGATTTGCAATCTGGTATTGTAAAATATATGAAATGTTCAGAGTCTATTTCAGTGGTAGAAGAAAATGAACACTCTTCGCATTTGTGATCCCATCTGTAACTTAGTCCAAACAAATTTTCAATTTCTATTCCTTCATCTTCCAATACTCCAAGCATAAACATAAGAAATTCTTGTGCAACTTGTTGTACATTCAATATAAATTTCAATGATCCAGTACATATATCCAAAGATGCTGAATGCCAGAAGCAGTATGGATTTTAGTTCTATCAGTTATCAACTTTTCAAAAATATAATGTAGTAAAGAACTGAATCTTTTTTCTCGATTTTCCATAATTTCATGATGAAGATCCTCTAGATAAAACACAACATTCACAATTACATTAGCATAGCAGTTGATACCTGAACTATTTTCTAACTGGTATCCTACAATATCATCAACTGTGTCCATTTTCATTTTCTTTGCAGTTTTATCATCATCTTGAATTCTTTTCTTCTTTTGAATCCCAGTGAAATATTTGTCATATTTCCATTTTGCACACACTATACGTTTCTCATATATGTGCTATTCACCTAAGTTAGGAGCATAAAGTCTTCTTAACCGATTGCACTCTTTTACACAATTTACATCAGCACTAATCTTTTTCTCATGAAAAATCAATCAAATACGAACCAGATAACGTCCTTACTCGAGACAATGCAACATATGCCATGCCTTCTTTAAACACTGTACTTCCAATATTTTCCAAAGCAGTGTCTACACTTAAACCTTGAGATTTATGAATGGTTACAGCATATGCTAAAGAAAGAGGAAACTGTTTTCTACGAACATACAAGTCTTTTACAAGCAAAAAATGAACATTACAACCTCTAATCTGTTTCACCTCTTTAATCTGATCAAATTTAATCTTCAAAAATTCAATTCCATCTCTGTTCTGAAAATTTACAAAATCAACAACTTTTCCCATTGCTTCATTTACTAAACCTTCTTCTACATTCAAATGACGCCGTAAAATTACCCGACAGTTCACACATACATATAAAGTCTTTTCTAAACCTGCAGTCTTAGACACTGACTTTTCCAAAGAATTCAATTTTGACTGTAATTTGTCTGAGAGAAGAATAGTAACTCCTTCGTGCTCCATTTTATTGATAGCTTCCATTTTCAGTATTGGTTGTATTTCCAATTTCAAAAGTTCTTGATTGAATGTAGAACACTCGTACAGTGTAGGCATTAGGCAAACTATAGACTTCTTTTCTCCAATTTTTTTGTATATTATTTCAGGTGCTATGTTTTCATTTGGAAACAAGTTCATTAAAAACCGACTTTGTTAAGCTTTTTTTCCATCTTTTGTTAAAACACCAATTCTTATATCTTGAAGAATGTTTCCATAATGTTCATCACTTGCTTGTCGCATATTCTTAATAAGTTCTTTATATTCAAAATAAGACCAAATGTTGACATTTCCAATACGTCCCAAAGATTTCTTAATGTCTTCATGAAGAAGTGTTTTAAAAACAGGTTGTCCTTTTACAGGAGTAAGTTGTAGTAGGTCGCCAAATAGAATTACATGTTTTCCTCCAAATAGAACATCATAATCTGTTTTTAAAATCTGTTGCATTATTAAATGTACAAAGGCAAGCATTAAGTTTGAGACAATGCTCACCTCATCAATGATTAGAAGTTTCATTTTCTTGAGTACTCTTGAAACTTCATAACAAGCTTATCCAGATAACTTGTGATATTCCAACTTATTCTCATGTTTAACTGGTAGCATGAGTAATCGATGTAACGTAATCCCTTTAGTGTTGTGTGCTACTAACCCAGTTGGAGCGGTTACAACATAAGATAAATGTGATTCAGTGGTTTTATGTAGATAACTGGTCAAAACTTTAATTAAGAAACTTTTTCCTGTTCCAGCTTGCCCACTGATGTACATTCGAATAGGTTGAAATGATGTGCATTGGCATTCTTTTTTCATGCAGTAAAGCATGCTGTATCTGTTGTGTCACTTGCTGATATATTTCTTTTTGTTCAATATTTAGTTTTTTTTCTAGGTTTTCCAACTCAATAATATCTAGTTGTGCATGTTGCATTGCCATTTCTACTTCATTCATGGCTACTGCTGCTTCATTTTCAAGAATTGGTTGACCTAGTGCATCTTGACTTAGTGGAGCAGAACTTTGACTATCTTGAGAACTGTCTCTATCTATTTTAGCTGCAATAGTAGTTTCTTGTTCAATCTCTTAATTTAACATTTGTAGATGAGTTGGAAAAATTGTGCATTGAATGCTATCTTTACATGCATTAAAATAATCTTCATAGCACTCAAAATCTCCAAGTAATTCCATTTCACAACGCCGAGGCTTGAAGAGTTGCAGAAGTGTTAAATAGAAAAATTCCCTTTTATCTAGAGCTTCATGTGGTTAATAAGATTTCCTTTGGCATGTTTTACCAAACATCCATTACTTCCAATTACTCCATATTTTTCTTCATTTATATTTTCTGTAACATTTCTCTTAAAACTGTAATGTTGCAGTACTTCATAGAGACATATGTTTTCCAGATGTGGACTCCTTTTGGGATAGTATGTATCCAACATATTTGTTTTAACAATATTTGTACTTTCCGGTTCATTCAATAGTAAGTATTCAATTTCTTGTAGAGATTTCAATACTCGATTTCGTGTTGCAGCAAGACCTAGACTTACCCAAATGATTCCTCTTGACTTTGAGTATAAACTTGCAGAGGTCAACCGATCCGAACATTCGTAGGATCCAATTTGTCGATGGGAAAGCATCTTCAAACTAAACATATAAACTTTGTTATTAAGAGTCTTCTCTTGTGAAATTTCTTCCCACATTTCTTTCAACTCCGTCTTTTCAGATTTTGTTATACATGGCGTAGCATAGCGAGCCACAGCAATTGAATTATCTGCAACATACTGGATATCCATATTTGCATTCCACATTGTCAAAATCACTGGATTGTAGTCATTAATATACTTTGATTCTTCAGTTCTTTTTATGTTGTAAGTATTCTTTGGAGATTTTCAAGTGATAGTATGCCTTACTGCTGACATGAAACTATTGACTCTTCCTTTTGAAATTACTGGACGGGGGAATGCAAAACGTCATTTTGTATAAAATGTTCCCTTTGACGTGTATTTTCATAGACAATATTTTCCACATCGATGACTTTAAAACCGTAAAACTTGTTGTCTTAAGCTATTTTCTCCTCCTTTTTTTGGAATAGCACAGGTAACATAGTCTTCAATGAAAGACAAAACAGTTTCATCAGAATCGGTTCCAAATTTAAGTGCATCCTTGATCCATAATAGCATGTGTATATGAGGAGCACCTCTGGCTTGGTACTCCTTTCTCCAAAAGAAATTAATAACTTCTCCAAGAGGTGGATTTTTTTTATTGCAGATAAAAGACATCATAGCTTGAAACCTATGATTAAAATATCTGCACACATTTACAGGATCCAAGGAACACAGTTCTCCAGCTGTATTCAATTCAATGTTTTTTACATCTGAATTTGCATGTCGTAGAAATTCAAGTAAATCGTCCCATGCGTATTCACCACTGCTAAGCATAACAAACCACGTAGGGGTTCCTAAGTTTCTTAACATACATTTATGTTCTCTGTGACGACGATACCAATACTCATTAGTACCACGTTGACACTCCATCAAATTAATTAACTGAGATTCTAAATGATCGTCTCTTTATTGAACTTTGTCCAAAAAATCCTTTGAGAAAACATGTGTAAGATGAACTCCCGTTTTTAATATGTGGTTCACTGCACATGAAAGTCCAGACAAGTCACTTTCAAGCAGAAGATGAAATAAATATGGAATACACTGTCAAAATCTTGGATCTTCTCAGTACAATCTTGTACGATATTCTGAAGCTGGAATCTGCACTGGTCGTTCATCATATCATCCACCTTTTCCAGTGGGGAAGAGCTGTGGAAAACAACGAGCATCTAAACTTTTTTGCCATAAACTCATGGGAGTTCCCTTTGCTTTCTTCATTTGGAATAATTCAATAGTGTTTCCTTTGAATGTAGAGGATGTATACTGTAATGTTCATAAATTTCTTCACTCCTAGAGTTGTCCACTTTTTCTATTTGCCTAGTTGAAATTTCTCTATCATCTTCTAAAGATAATCCTTCTTCTTCCACATATACATTTTTATAATAAATATTGTTTTGTACAAGATAAAATGTAGCGTTTTGAAGTTTGGTGACATCTACTAACTCTTGCCATATTTTCCGACTCTTTGTTGGTACACCATTAACTAGAATAACTACAGGTTCACTTTCCTCTCTCTCTATGCCAACAGTTTCAATATTTTTCTTAAAATCTAAAGGTAAATACACAACTCTCCCTTTTAAACCTCTTTGTAAATCTGTTGGAGGCAACTTACCTGTTTTACGCTCCAAACGAACTATAAGTGAAACGAATGCACAAATTGAACAAGAATGGACTCATAAGTATTTAAATCTACCAGTTCCGGAGGAATAGCTACCAACTCTAGGTTGTTATGTACAGCACTAGCTGGCATTTTGTTCTATTCTAATTTGTTGTAACAATATTTACAAATGCTTTGATCACTACCCAACTCAAAACGACCTTCCACCTACAAATAAGCACCAAATTGCTCCCACTTATCATTGTTTTCCTTTTCACTTTTTAAATACACATCAACATTCCTAGTTTGACTTCTATAGTGAGTATGTTGACAACAAATACAAACATAGTTTGGTTTTTCACAAGAAAGTACCTTAAACTTTGTAATTTCTTCTACAAACTTCTCAGTAGTACTATCTTCCACCTCTTCTTCAACACCTACATTTGTCAAACTCTCACTTTCTGTACACTCTTCTTGAGGACCAAAGAAACAAAACTGTATATCATTAGAAACTTTTTTTACATCCAATACTGAACCATGCAAAAGAGCTGTGTTTATTTCACTTAAGGATAATGCAGGACTTTTCACATAGTACACTCTTCTTACTAACTTCCGCATTTCAGAGTGATGTACTGCTAACATTCTTAAATGATGAAAAGTACTTCAATCAATCAATCAATCAATCAGGGAATTGTAAGCGCGCTACTCACCCGTGAGGGTCTCAAGGCTCTGAGGGGGGGGTCCGCAGAACTGTTTAGCCGAAGAGCCAGGTCTTGAGGGTCTTCCTGAAGGTGTTCAGGGAGGGCGTCTGATGTCTGCCGGTAACTCATTCCAGGTCTTGGCTGCAATGTGAGAGAAGGATCTTCTGCCTGCTCTGGCTCTGTGGATGCGCGGGGTTTCGGCCAGTGCGAGGTTGGAAGATCGGAGGTTTCTTTTGGGTACGTGGAAGTTGATTCTGTCGTTGAGGTATTTGGGTCCGTTGTGTAGGCATTTGTAGGCGTGAGTGAGGATTTTGAAAGTGACTCTTTTCTCCACGGGGAGCCAGTGGAGACTTCGTAGGTGTTGGCTGATGTGTTCGTGTCTGGGGATGCCGAGAACGAGTCTGGCGGCGGTGTTTTATACTCAATGGAGTTTGCGGAGTAGGGACTTGTTGATGCCGGCATAGAGTGCGTTTCCATAATCCAGTCTGCTGGTGATGAGTGCGTGGGTGACTGTCTTCCTTGACTCAGGGGGGATCCACTTGAAGGTCTTGCGGAGGATGCGGAGGGTGTTGAAGCAGCTGGAGGTGACGGCGTTGACCTGTCAGTTCATGGAGAGTGATGAGTCGAGTACGATGCTGAGGTTCTTGGCGTGGTCTGAGGGGGTAGGTGGGCTTCTGAGGGCGGACGGCCACCAGGTGCTGTCCCATGCAGAAGGGGTGGGACCGAGGATGAGGACTTATGTCTTCTCGGCATTGAGCTTCAGGCAGCTGTTGGTCATCCAGTCTGCGACGTCTTGCATTCCTTTCTGGAAGTTGAGTTTGGCAGTGGTGGGGTCTTTGGTGAGGGAGAGGATGAGCTGGGTGTCGTCAGCGTAGGATACGATCTTGAGGCCGTGTTGTCGGACGATGGCTGTGAGGGGGGCCATGTAGATGTTGAAGAGGGTGGGGCTCAGTGATGAACCTTGTGGGACTCCGCAGGTGATTTTCGTAGGGTCGGAGAGGAAGGGTGGGAGTCTGATCCTTTGGCTTCTTCCGGTGAGGAATGATCGGATCCAGTCCAGGGATGTTTCTTGTATGCCTGCGTCGTGTAGTCTGACGACTAGTGTGCGATGGGAGATGGTTTCGAAGGCCGCTGATAGGTCAAGTAGGATGATGGCTGTGGAGTGGCCTTGGTCCATGAGGGTGCGGATGTCGTCTGTGGCGGCGAGTAGGGCGGTCTCTGTGCTGTGGTTGCTTCGGAATCTGGATTGGGACGGGTTGAGGATGGCGTTCTCTTCAATGAATCGTGTCAGTTTCCTGTTGACTGTTTTCTCTGCAACTTTGGCTGCGAAGGGGAGGAGTGAGGTAGGCCGATAGTTCTTGAGGTCGGTGGGGTCAGCTGTGGGCTACTTGAGCAGGGGTATGACTTCTGCGTGCTTCCAGTCATCTGGGAAGGTGCCTGTTTTGAAGGTGGTGTTGATGGTGCGTTGTAGTTTGGGTGCGATGGCGGCCACGGCTCTGTGGTAGATGTGAGGGGGGCAGGGGTCGGTGGGGGCCCCCGAGTGGATGCTTTTCATGGTCAAGGCGGTGTCTTCGGCCATGATCGGTGTCCAGTTGGAGATGGTGGGCTGGCTGGTGTTTCTGGGGGGCCGTCTGTGGCACCTGGTGGGTGGTCAATGAAGTTGTTGTAGAGGTTTTTGATCTTGAGGTGGAAATAGGTTCCAAGCTTGTCGCAGAGGTCTTGGGATGGGGTGATGCCTGTGGCTTCGCTGCGTGGGTTGGTGAATTCTTGAATGACACTGAAAAGTTCCTTGGAGTTGGTGGAGTTGGCCAGGATTTTGTTGTGGAGGAAGTTCCTTTTGGTGGCTCTCATCTGGTTGTGGTAGTCTGTCATGGCGTCCTTGTAGGTGGTGTGGTTTTCGGTTGTCTTTGTGTTTCTCCAGTTCTTCTCCAGGCGTCTGCAGGTGCGTCTGGCTTCTTGGAGAGCAGTTGTGAACCAGGCGGCTTTCCTGGGGCGTTGTCTGTCGGGGTTGCGTAGCGGGGTGAGCTCATCTGCGCAGTTGGAGATCCAGGTGTGGAGTTCTCTGGCTGCGTCGTTTGCGCTGTTTGCGTCGGGTGCCCAGGTGTGGTTGTCTCGGGTGAGGGTGGAGTTAAGTTGCTCGTCGGTAACCTTGCTCCAGTTCCTTCATGGTGGGCATGGGGCTGGTTTGGGTGCCTTGGGTTTGTTGATGGCGAAGTGTACACAGTGGTGGTCGGTCCATGGCAGCTGCGTTGTGTGGCTGAAATGGATGCTGTTTCGTGCCGCAAAGATGGGGTCGAGGGTTTGTCCTGCTCTGTGGGTTGGTGTGTTGACGAGTTGTTTAAGTCCGATGCTGGCGAGGTTGTCATGAAGGATAGTGGAGTTGGGGTCGCTGGGGTTGTCGAGGTGGAATTTCAGGTCTTCAATGAGTATGTAGTTTGTTAAGGCAATCGCGTGGGGTGTGATGAAGTCAGTGATGGTGGTGGCGAAGGGTGTTCGGGGGCCGGGGGTCTGTAGACGATGTGAGAAGTTGGCCTGGCATATGCTGTCCACTAATTATAGTGGGCACCTTGCACCAGTCCAAACAGCCCCTTATTGGAGATAGGTTAAAGACAACCTTATTGAAAGCTATCCTAGTGGTAGCTATGGAGAGCAGCCTTCAGGCTAAGTCTTGAAGGAATGTAAAGAAGCTTGTTTTACCAGTCTATAATCTCTTGAGTGATCAAATGAAAGAGCACCACACCAGGTATATATTCAAAATATATGTATTTATTGCTAAACACACCCCTCTAGTCTCTTTATGAGGCTAGAGTTCGAAGTACACAAGTTATAAGTTATTTAAACACAGTAATAGCACAAATACACGTTTGGGCCCTAGGGGCGTACCAAACCATATACCAATAAAGTGGTATAAGAACCACGACTGAGCTAGACACTAGGCCTAGAGCCTCTAGAAGTGCTTGGACCACAAGGAACCACCCAAGGTAGTGACACAGGGGACCCACGGGGGACGCGTGCAGTGTAAATACACAGCCACGAGACGCCGTTAACTTCTATGGAGAAAGTCGCGATTAGGAAATTAAAGAAAAGGGACACCTAAAGGAGGACTTGGAGCAAACCCTTTGAGAACTAGGTCGTTCTAGAGTCTCTACCCACGGGAGCACCGGAGTACTCTTGTTACCTCACCCAGGGAAGCCGGGTGCATAGGTGCCTTTCGGGGTCGGGTTTCGTCGTTGATTTGAATGGCGTTCTGCTGCAAAGTGCTGCTGGCGACCAAGTGGAAAGTGTCCGGGTGGATCCAAGAGTGGATCGGAGATCTGAAGAACCTGAAAGCAGAGGGGACAGAGTCTGGGTCACTAGCCAGTGACCAGGAAGGCGATGAGCAGATGCCCACCGATGTCGAGTGCTTCAGGTAGGTTGACAGTTGTCTTGACTCTTCAGCCACGAGGTCCAGGAGGCGTTGTCGGTGACCAGGAGCAGGATTCGGGCTGGTACACAATGCTTGTCGAGTACTGAGGTGTCGGCGACCGGATTGGACCCAACAAGCCTTGGCAAAGGCAAGTCTCGATGTAGATGAAGAAAGATGATGATGCAGACCAACAAGGTCTGAGGAACTCACCCAGCAAGGGTAAGTGAGGGCAAGCCTGGAGCAACCAGGGAGCCCAAGAACAAAAGGATTGGCCTTCGTGAAGGGCTACTAGCCAACGGGCTAGCAACCGCAAAAGAGCCTCGAGACAGTGCACGTGGAGCTGGCTCACAGGACACTCGTGGAGTGGAGGCCAGTGATCTTCGGTGCAGTTGGTGCTGGAGGCTAGGGCTACTCGAAGCCCAAAGCACGACTTCGTGGGAGACCCAGAAGAGGATGCACTAGCAAATGCGTGCGATATCCTGTGGTCACGGTTCCACGTTACCCACGACAGCTACGGGCCTCAGCTTTGCTGGGGACTCAGGGTAGCCTCGGGGAAGTCTGGAAATCCACCTCTGGTGATGCAAAGACTTCGGCGTCCGACGGGAGCTTAGGCGATGCAGACCGGACAATTGCTTCTTTGGTGCCTGCCAAGCAGGGGAGTCACTCCTTGACCCCAAGGGAGATTCTTCTGTCCTCTAGTCTTGAGTAGAGCATCGAAGGTCCAGGATTCTGTGTCAGAGTTTCGTCCAGGGATAATCTAAAGTCCTAAGGACTGGGTTCCTATACTTATACCAAGTTTAGGGTTGGACTACTCTGTGGCCCCACCTATGGGTGGGTCAGGGCAGAGGGGTGGCTACACCCTTTCCTTTGTCCAGTTCGCGCCAAAGCAGGGGCTGCAAGCCCCTGATCCGGTTTGAACTGGGGTATGCACAGGGACACCAAGTGTGCCCCCAGTGCAGGACTTCAAAGCACCCGAAAGTGCTCCCGCCCAGCCCCAATACACATTATCGTGTCTGGGGAGGTGGTCACACCTCCCTGGGACAGGAAACCTATTGTCCAGGCCTCCCCTGCCGGAGTTTTGTCCAGCAGCAGGAGGCCAGACTCGTGTCTGTGGCAGCAGCATCCATTTTGTGATGCCAGGGCTTTAGAAAGAAGTTACCGGCCAGGCCAGGGTTAACATGTCTCTCCCTCTAGAAGGGTGGAATGCTACCCCCGCTGCCAGAATTGGCGGGGGGGTAGTATTCCAAGATGTTTGACACCAAACACGACATGTTTAGGTGCAGCCATTCCAAAGTTAGCATTTAACGCGAGGTTATAATGCGCTTAAGAGTATATTGTCAGGCTGCACTACAAACAGCATCAGAGAAGGGTCTCCAAACGCTGCAGAGGGGCCCTGCTCATGCAAGGGCACCCTCTCACATAGGAACCACGCACTCTGCCTTCAGGATTGATAAGGCCTGCCATAGGAGTGACTTATAGGTTTATATGTGTGTATGTATTTAGTGATATAGGTAACCTATATCACAGTAAGGGGTGCATGCACCACCTTACCCAGGCTGCAGTAGCAGACCTGTGGTGTCAGTTTGGATGGCCTTCCAGGGGTGGCATAATACATGCTGCAGCCCCTGGTAGGCCTCTGAGGTACCTATGCCCTTGGTACATAGTATACCATATACTAGGGACTTATAAGGGCACTCCAGATTCCAATCAGTGATGTGCCTAAGGCACATGGAAACCATTTTAGAGAGGAAGCAGCTAGGCTGGGGTTCTGATTAGCAGGTCCCCAGCCAGACTAAGGTCGAAAAACAGTGAAGCATCAGCAAAAGTGGGGGTACCCATGTGAAGCAGATCCTACTCTCCTACACAACCCCCCAAACGTAGGGACATTAAACTAACCTTGCTCAGTTAAGTCTTCATGTTCTAAGTGGAAGTACCTAGAGAGTCCATCTGCATTGGCATGGTTACTCCCAGGTCTATGTTCCAATGTGAAGTCCATCCCCTGTAGGGAAATGGACCACCTAAGCAGTTTGGGGTTTTCACCCTTCATTTGTTTTAGCCATAAGAGGGGCTTATGGTCTGTTTGAACAAGGAAGTGAGTACCAAACAAGTATGGCCTCAACTTCTTCAGAGCCCAGACCACAGCAAAGGCCTCCCTCTCAATGGCTGACCAACGTTTCTCTCTAGGGGTCAGCCTTCTGCTAATGAAAGCTACTGGCTGATCCTGACCTTCTTCATTCAATTGTGACAGTACAGCCCCTACCCCCAATTCAGATGCATCAGTTTGAACAATGAACTTCTTGGAGTAATCAGGACTCTGTAGAATGGGAGCAGTGCACATGGCCTGCTTCAGGTCATCAAATGCCTTTTGACAGCTAACTGTCCACTGAACCTTTTTGGGCATTTTCTTAGAAGTTAAGTCATTCAGGGGTGTCACTATTGATCCATACCCCTTGACAAATCTCCTATAGTACCCAGTCAGGCCTAAGAAGGCTCTCACCTGAGTCTGGGTAGTTGGAGCAGTCCAGTCCATGATAGTCTGGATCTTGCTCTGCAAAGGTTGAACCTGGCCTCCACCCACAAGGTGGCCCAGGTACACAACCTGACTCTGCCCTATCTGGCACTTGGTGGCCTTGATAGTCAGGCCTGCCTTTTGCAGGGCCTGTAAAACATTCCTGAGGTGGACCAGGTGATCCTCCCAGGTGGAGCTAAAGACAGCAATATCATCTAGATATGCTGCGCTATAGGCTTCCAGACCTGTGAGAACTGTATTCACCAACCTCTGGAAAGTGGCAGGTGCATTCTTCAGACCAAAGGGCATCACCACAAATTGATAATGCCCACTAGGGGTTGAGAATGCTGTTTTTGGCTTTGCAGCATCAGCTAGTCTGATCTGCCAGTAGCCAGCTGTCAAGTCAAATGTGCTTAGATACTTGGCTGAGGCCAAAGTGTCTATCAGCTCATCTGCCCTTGGTATTGGATCGGCATCAGTCCTAGTGACTGCATTGAGACCCCTGTAGTCCACACAAAACCTCGTCTCTCTTTTTCCACCACTGGTGTGAGGTTTTGACACAAGGACCACTGTACTAGCCCAAGGGCTATCTGAGGGTTCAATAACTCCCAACTCCAACATTTTCTGGACTTCAGTCCTGATACAGTCCCTGACATGGTCAGGTTGCCTATAAATCTTATTTTTAATAGGCAGACTGTCCCCAGTGTCCACTTCATGAGTGCACCAGGTGGTCTGACTGGGTGTCAGTGAAAACATGTGTCTAAACTGATTGAGCACCTGTCTACAATCAGTTTGCTGCTGGGTAGTGAGGCTGCCTGCCAAGGCTACACCATCTACTGACCCATCGTCAGGGTTCTGTGAGAGCAGGTCAGGGAGTGGGTCACTCTCTTCCTCCTGCCCTTCATCAGTAGCCATGAGCAAGCCCATGTCTGCCCTGTCCACATATGGTTTTAACCTGTTGACATGGAGAACCCTGTGGGGACTCCTGGGTGTTCCTAGGTCTACTAAGTAGGTAACCTCACCCTTCTGCTCAACAATAGTGTGGGGTCCACTCCATTTGTCTTGGAGAGCTGCTGGGGCCACTGGCTCCAACACCCACACCTTCTGTCCTGGCTGGTAAACAGTCAGCACAGCTCTTTGGTCATGCCAGGCCTTTTGAAGTTCCTGGCTAGCCTCAAGGTTTTTAGTTGCCTTTTTCATATACTCAGCCATCCGGGAGCGGAGACCAAGTACATAGTCCACTATGTCTTGCTTTGGGGGCTTGAGAGGTAACTCCCATCCTTCCTTCACCAAGCACAGTGGACCCCTGACAGGGTGGCCAAACAAAAGTTCAAAAGGGCTGTAACCAACACCCTTCTGAGGCACCTCCCTATATGCAAATAAAAGGCAGGGCAAGAGTATGTCCCATCTTCGCCTATGCTTTTCTGGGAGCCCTTTAATCATGCCCTTCAAGGTTTTGTTGAATCTCTCAACTAAACCATTGCATTGTGGGTGATAGGGTGTGGTGAACTTGTAAGTCACTCCACACTCCTTCCACATTGCTTTTAAGTATCCAGACTTAAAGTTTGCACCCCTGTCTGATACTACCTCCTTAGGAAAGCCCACTCTTGAGAAAATTCCCAGGAGGGCCCTTGCCACCACAGGTGCTGTAGTGGTCCTAAGGGGAATAGCCTCTGGGTACCTGGTGGCATGATCCACTACCACCAGGATAAACCTGTGCCCAGATGCTGTTTGGGGATCCATGGGACCAACAATGTCAATCCCCACCCTTTCAAAGGGCACCCCCACCACAGGTAGTGGTATCAGGGGGGCCTTTGTAGTGCCACCTGCCTTGCCACTGGCCTGGCAGGTTACACAGGAGCGACAAAACTCCTTGGTGTCTTCAGACATGTGGGGCCAGTGAAAGTGAGGGACAATTCTGTCCCAAGTCTTGTTCTGGCCCAGGTGACCTGACAAGGGAATATCATGGGCTAGGGTCTATAGGAAGCCCCTGAACTTCAGAGGTATAACCAACCTCCTGGTAGCACCAGGCTTGGGGTCTCTACACTCTGAGTACAAGAGTCCATCATCCCAATACACAGTATGGGGACCACTAGCTTTCCCAGCAGCCTCAGCAGCAGCTTGGTGTCTGAGGGGTTCAAGAGAGGGGCAGCTCTGCTGCTCCTGGCTCAGATCTGCCCTGGAAGGTCCCCCTGTCCCCAAGAACTCAACCTGGTCAGGTTCAAGCTCCTCTGGGACAGTTCCTTCCTCAGGACTGAGATCATCCCCCTCAAGGGACTGATCTTCCTTCTGAGCCAAGGGGAAGGCACTGCCTTTACCCTACTACTCCTCCTCTTGGAAGGCACTTGGTCCATTATTCCAGAATACAAGGCCTGTTCAGTGCTAGACATTTTGGCTTGTGACCTGGTCACAGCAAACACATCTGCAGGGATCCCCAGCATTTCTGCATGGGTCCTGAGCTCCACTTCTGCCCAAGCTGAAGTTTCTAAGTCATTGCCAAGCAAGCATTCGACTGGTAGGTTTGCACTCACCACAACCTTCTTAAGGCCAGTTACCCCTCCCCAGGAGAAGTTAACAACTGCCAGAGTATGGTCTGTTCTGACGTTGCTAGCATTGGTCACTTGGTACATCTCACCAAGTATAACTTGCCCAGGATTCACAAGGTCTTGTGTCACCATGGTGACACTTGCCCCTGTGTCCCTAAATGCCAAAGCCTCTCATCCATTGATTAAAGGCTGTTGTCTGTACTTGCCCAGATTACTGGGACTCACAGAGGAGGTCACATCCATGCCTCCATCACAGACTAACACAGCCTGAGTGAGTTCTCTGACTAGGTCAGAGCCCACCTCAGTACCCAGGGTCAACCCTACTAAACCCTTGGCTGTAGTACTCCCACCACCAACTGTAACTGTACTAGGGGGAACAGGTGCCTTAGGGGCATTGGTGGGGGCTGGACTTGAGTCTTTGGACTTGGTGCAATCACTGGTCCAGTGGGTCTTTTGCTTACAGACCTTGCACCATGGTTTTCTTTGGCCTTTCCCTTTGGTAGACTGTGAATCCCCACCTGAAGAAGATTTTTGGGGGCCTAGTGAAGACTTTTGATCTTTACCCTTCTCCCCACCCTTATCAGAGTTCTTAGAATCTTGCTTCTTAGGGTCACCACCTTGGTTCTGTACCTTCTGCCTCACCCTGGTTCTGACCCATTTGTCTGCCTTCTTTCCCAATTCTTGGGGAGAGGTCAGATCAGAGTCCACCAGGTACTGATGCAACAGCTGATTTTGACAGTTATTAAGAATCTGATCCCTCATTATCAGATTGTACAATCCTGTGAAGTCACATACCTTACTGCCCATCAACCAGCCTTCCAGAGCCTTAGCAGAACAATCCACATAGTCTACCCAGTCTTGAGTCTGTGCTTTTTGGGTATCTCTGAACTTCAACCTGTATTGTTCAGTTGTTAGGCCAAACCCATCAATAAGAGCACTCTTCAAGACCTTGTAATTATCAGCATCCTCTTCTCTTACAGTGAGGAGCTTGTCTCTACCTTTGTCTGCAAAGGAGAGCCACAAGATTGCTGCCCACTGCTCCTGAGGGACCTTCTGTACTTTACAGGCCCTCTCTAGAGCAGTTATCCATTTGTGGATGTCATCCCCACTCTGGTAGGGAGGGACAATCTTGCTCAGGTTTCTATGTTCATAAGACCTTTCCCTATCTCTAGGGACATGGCTGCCACCATGGGACTCTAGTCCCAACTTTCTTCTCTCTCTGTAGAGATCTAGGGACTCCCTGTCTATAGCCAGTTGCTGTTTTCTGAGTTCAAGCTGAGCTTCCTCATATTGAATCAGCCTCTTTCTTCTCTCATGAGAGGATTCCCTCCTATGAGAGGAGACAGAGGTCCCTATTGAGGTGCCAGAGTGGTTAGACTCCTGAGAAGGAGACCTAGACCTTCTGGGCACACTCACAATCCTTCCTGGGGGACAAAGTGGAGGTCATCTTGAGCCTCCTCCTCATCCACAGGAGGAATTGGGTTATCCAGGTCAGGCTCATTGTCACCCTCCTGGTCAGTTCCAGAGGGGGGGCTGGGGGTATTGCTACCCCTGGCCCCATCCTCATCTTCTGCCCCACCCTCTGCTCCTACCCCTTCAGTCACCTAAGGGCCTGCTGAGATCATAAGCCTCCAACATCTCTCTAAGATGTTGGGTGGTGGGACTTTGGCCTGTCTTCAGTTTCCTCAAGTTACATAATGCTCTCAATTCCAAGAATGGGAGTGTATCATACTTGGAGGGAAGAAGCCCAGGGGCTTCTGGCAAGGACTCACTGGGTCCTGGCTTTGAAGACATCACTAGTGAGGTGTGGTGTATGCACTACCTACTCTAGTGTGGCCTACTAAACTCTCTTGAGTTGTAGAAATGGTGTGCTATCCCTTAACACACAACTCTAAGTTCAGTAGAACTTACTGTATTCTAAGCTTAATTTATATGTACCTTAGGTACCTTTAGTGGTTTTCAGTTGATCAATTCAATTGAGATTATCTGGTAAAAAGATAGCAAGCTGGAATCCCACACGCTGCACACCAATGTGAGAAGTTGGCCTGGCATATGCTGTCCACTAATTATAGTGGGCACCTTGCACCAGTCCAAACAACCCCTTATTGGAGATAGGTTAAAGACAACCTTATTGAAAGCTATCCTAGTGGTAGCTATGGAGAGCAGCCTTCAGGCTAAGTCTTGAAGGAATGTAAAGCAGCTTGTTTTACCAGTCTATAATCTCTTGAGTGATCAAATGAAAGAGCACCACACCAGGTATATATTCAAAATATATGTATTTATTGCTAAACACACCCCTCTAGTCTCTTTATGAGGCTAGAGTTCGAAGTACATAAGTTAGAAGTTATTTAAACACAGTAATAGCACAAATACACGTTTGGGCCCTAGGGGCGTACCAAACCATATACCAATAAAGTGGTATAAGAACCACGACTGAGCTAGACACTAGGCCTAGAGCCTCTAGAAGTGCTTGGACCACAAGGAACCACCCAAGGTAGTGACACAGGGGACCCACGGGGGACGCGTGCAGTGTAAATACACAGCCGCGAGACGCCGTTAACTTCTATGGAGAAAGTCGCGATTAGGAAATTAAAGAAAAGGGACACTTAAAGGAGGACTTGGAGCAAACCCTTTGAGAACTAGGTCGTTCTAGAGTCTCTACCCACGGGAGCATCGGAGAACTCTTGTTACCTCACCCAGGGAAGCCGGGTGCATAGGTGCCTTTCGGGGTCGGGTTTCGTCGTCGATTTGAATGGTGATCTGCTGCAAAGTGCTGCTGGCGACCAAGTGGAAAGTGTCCGGGTGGATCGAAGAGTGGATCGGAGATCTGAAGAACCTGAAAGCAGAGGGGACAGAGTCTGGGTCACTAGCCAGTGACCAGGAAGGCGATGAGCAGATGCCCACCGATGTCGAGTGCTTCAGGTAGGTTGATGGTCGTCTTGACTCTTCAGCCACGAGGTCCAGGAGGAGTTGTCGGCAACCAGGAGCAGGATTCTGGCTGGTACATGATGTCTGTCGAGTGCTGAGGTGTCGGCGACCAGATTGGACCCAACAAGCCTTGGCAACGGCAAGTCTTGATGTAGATGAAGAATGACGATGATGCAGACCAACAAGGTCTGAGGAACTCACCCAGCAAGGATAAGTGAGGGCAAGCCTGGAGCAATCAGGGAGCCCAAGAAGAAAAGGATTGGCCTTCGTGAAGGGCTACTAGCCAACGGGCTAGCGACCGCAAAGGAGCCTCGAGACGGTGCACGTGGAGCTGGCTCACAGGACACTCGCGGAGTGGAGGCCAGTGATCTTTGGTGCAGTTGGTGCTGGAGGCTAGGGCTACTCGAAGCCCAAAGCACGACTTCGTGGGAGACCCAGAAGAGGATGCACTAGCAAATGCGTGCGGTGTCCAGGGGTCACGGTTCCATGTTACCACGACAGCTACGGGCCTCAGCTTTGCTGGGGACTCAGGGCAGCCTTGGGGAAGTCTGGAAATCCACCTCTGGTGATACAAAGACTTCGGCGTCCGACGGGAGCTTAGGCAATGCAGACCGGACAATTGCTTCTTTGGTGCCTGCCAAGCAGGGGAGTCACTCCTTGACCCCAAGGGAGATTCTTCTGTCCTCTAGTCTTGAGTAGAGCGTCGAAGGTCCAGGATTCTGTGTCAGAGTTTCGTCCAGGGATAATCTAAAGTCCTAAGGACTGGGTTCCTATACTTATACCAAGTTTAGGGGTTGGACTACTCTGTGGCCCCACCTATGGGTGGGTCAGGGCAGAGGGGTGGCTACACCCCTTTCCTTTGTCCAGTTCGCGCCAAAGCAGGGGCTGCAAGCCCCTGATCCGGTTTGAACTGGGGTATGCACAGGGACACCAAGTGTGCCCCCAGTGCAGGACTTCAAAGCACCCGAAAGTGCTCCCGCCCAGCCCCAATACACATTATCCTGTCTGGGGAGGTGGTCACACCTCCCTGGGACAGGAAACCTATTGTCCAGGCCTCCCCTGCCGGAGTTTCGTCCAGCAGCAGGAGGCCAGACTCGTGTCTGTGGCAGCAGCATCCATTTTGTGATGCCAGGGCTTTAGAAAGAAGTTACCGGCCAGGCCAGGGTTAACATGTCTCTCCTCTAGAAGGGTGGAATGCTACCCCCGCCACCAGAATTGGCGGGGGTAGTATTCCAAGATGTTTGACACCAAACACGACATGTTTAGGTGCAGCCATTCCAAAGTTAGCATTTAACGCGAGGTTATAATGCGCTTAAGAGTATATGGTCAGGCTGCACTACAAACAGCATCAGAGAAGGGTCTCCGAACACTGCAGAGGGGCCCTGCTCATGCAGGGGCACCCTCTCACATAGGAACCACGCACTCTGCCTTCAGGATTGATAAGGCCTGCCATAGGAGTGACTTATAGGTTTATATGTGTGTATGTATTTAGTGATATAGGTAACCTATATCACAGTAAGAGGTGCATGCACCACCTTACCCAGGCTGCAGTAGCAGACCTGTGGTGTCAGTTTGGATGGCCTTCCAGGGGTGGCATAATACATGCTGCAGCCCCTGGTAGGCCTCTGAGGTACCTATGCCCTTGGTACATAGTATACCATATACTAGGGACTTATAAGGGCACTCCAGATTCCAATCAGTGATGTGCCTAAGGCACATGGAAACCATTTTAGAGAGGAAGCAGCTAGGCTGGGGTTCTGATTAGCAGGTCCCCAGCCAGACTAAGGTCGAAAAACAGTGAAGCATCAGCAAAAATTGGGGGTACCCATGTGAAGCAGATCCTACTCTCCTACAGACGAGGGTTCCTCGGAATGTGGCTTTGGGGGTGGTCTGGATCTTGAAGTGCAGGTGTTCGGCAGAGGGGAAGGTTTCGCTGGAGGTGGTGAGGCGGAGGCTGATCTTGTGGGCGATGGCGAGGCCCCCTCCTGGGTAGTTGGGGCGGTCTTTCCTCTGGATCTTGTATCCGTCTGGGATGGCGGTGCTGATGTCGGGGTCGGAGGATGCATTGGTCCAGGTCTCTGTGAAGAAGGCGATGTCGGGCGAAAGAGAGTCGAGTAGGTTCCAGATTTCCATGGCGTGTTTGTGTATGGCGCGTACGTTGAGGAGGATGCATTTTAGGGTGTTGCTGGTGCTGGCGTCAGCGGTGTTGGAGGCCGGGGTGGCGGTGAGGGTCTGGCGGCAGTGGAGGCAGGAGAACTGGCTGTGGATCGTGTTTGGCGAGGCCTGTTGGCATTCTCTAAGTCTTCCAGGGTTGAGTGCGAGGAGGGTGGTGGAGTCATAGCGATGGGAAGTGGGAGGTCCAGGGTTCCTGGCGCTGGCCGCGGTTGGGTCGCGGATGGGCGCAGACGGGCTTGCCTTTGGCACGCCTTCGGCATGCCGGTGGCATGACCGTGCAGCGGCCGCCATTAAGTAGGGGAGGTGGGAGGGAGGAGAGGCTGGGAGGCGGGAGCAGGGGACACACTTTTCTTGAAAGACAAGCCAGAGAATGACCCTGCGAGTTAGTATATTTTCTCACTTTACAAGGATCTAGTCCTTGCAACATCTTAACCTTCTGTTTAACACTTTTTTTACCATAATCTTGTAAGAAATTTCATAATATATCAATAGATTCCTGTCGTATATTACAAATACTACTACAATCCCACTTATACACTGGAGCTTGTGTACGTCTCCCTTGAACTTCTTCAGCTATTACTTCCTCCACATTTCTAGGAACCATCTTTTCTTTTCCAATTGGACAACCATTCTTAACCTCATAACAATGACCACTGGTATCAACTGCATGAACTAATGTATTTTGTTGAAAATAGCTTTCTTCATTAAAAAAAGGTTCAGTGCTAGAAGTATGCTTCCAATCTCCCAAATTGTTTTTGCAAAAGTTAGTTCTATTAACTAGTCTTTTTCTTTTACTTTTCTCCACCATAAAATGCGTTGTTTTATTCAATGTTCTCATTCTCTTCAATACTAATATAAACAATGGGGCATATTAGCAAGACCCACGTTAAAATTATCGCCGTTTTAGCGGCAGGAAACTGCAGCTAAAACGGCGATAATGGGCTTGCTAATATGCGTTATGGAATTCAATAGAAGCCCAGGTTAGATGTCCTGCACATCTAACCTGGGCTTCTATTGGAATTCTATAACGCATATTAGCAAGCCCATTATCGCCGTTTTAGCGGCAGTTTCCTGCCGCTAAACGGCGATAATTTTAACGTGGGTCTTGCTAATATGCCCCAATCTTCTTTTAATTCAAAAGCCTTTTCGACAACACTTTCAATCTTTTGTTTTTTCTTGTAAAATGTTGATCTTCTTTTATATTTTTTACAATCTTTTAATACATTTTGTAGTACTCTACTTATATACATCCTCTTCCTAATATCTTTATATTCTTTCATCCTTCTTTCAACATAGACTGTTTTCCCATAACCTGTTTTTCCATTAATTTGTCCTTTTTTCGTTTCCTTCTGATTGGTTGTAGTACTTTTCTTTCTCTTTTCCCCATTTTGAAAATTCATTACATTCTTTATTAGTCTTTTAACAAATTCTTTAGTTCTCTTACCAGAAGTCTTTTTCTTCAATGACACATGTTGTACCTCATCTAATTTCTGCTTTTCTCTTTCCTTTAAATAGTACTGCTTTTTTCTTTTCTTTTCTATTGATCTTTTCTTGCCATACTCAATATTTATTACTAATAATGATGAATATCTGAAAACAAAGAAAAGTTAAAATTGTTTTGTTAAATAATTTTATATTAAAATAATTATATACAAATATTCTCAACTATCAATAAAGAAATATTTTTAATTCCATTACAAACCTATGTCAGACATTGAACAATTCCTACAATTAGAAGACATCAAAACCTCTACAACAGAATCACAGAGCACGACTAAAGGATT
Organism: Calotriton arnoldi; assembly: GCA_963921515.1. NCBI lineage: Eukaryota > Metazoa > Chordata > Amphibia > Caudata > Salamandridae > Calotriton > Calotriton arnoldi. The sequence goes on from CAWUFW010021118.1 coordinate 59,054, forward strand.
TCTCTACTGCTACTCAAATCAAATGTAAAGTGCAGTCTCTCAAGTTTTAAGGCCTGCATGGTGTTGTGATTAAGGTATGTCTCTACTTGCACATGTATTTTTATATGTGCCATACATTTGAAGATGCTTTACATATAAAACAGAAGTCTACATATATTTGTATGCATATCTTATATATAGTACACTAGCAAAAAGTACAGACTCATGCATGCATGGTTTCAAAAGATAATGAAACTTACAGCAGAAACATGTCAAGGGTTGCTGCTTTGTTTTTACCTATGCTCAATACCTAACTATTGCCCCTTTCTATATCCTTCTTCCCTCTTTCTACACCTCTCTTCCCTCTTTCTCCATCCCTGTTCCATCTTTCTACACTTCTCTTCAATGTTTCTGCACCCCTCTTGAATGTTTCTGCGCCTCTCTTGCCTGTTTCTGCAACTCTCTTGACTTTTTCTGTACTTCTCTTGTCTCTTTTTGCAGCTCTGTTGCTTCTTTCTGAACCTCTCTTGCCTCTTTATGCACCCCGCTTGCCTCTTTATGCACTTCTGTTGCTTCTTTTTGCAATGCTCTTGCTTCTTTCTGCACATCTTGTGTACATTTCTGCACCCCTCTTGCCTACTTCTACACCACTCTTGGTTCTTTCTGTACTCCTCTTCCTTCTTTATGTACCTTTTTTGCTTGTTTCTGCAACTCTCTTGCCTGTTTCTGCATCCGTCTTGCCTCTTTCTGCACCTCTATTGCTTCTTTTTGCACTTGTCTTACTTCTTTCTGCACCTCTCTTGCTACTTTTTGCACCCCTATTACCTCTTTCTGCACTCTTCTTCTGTTTTTCTCCACCTCTCTTGCCTCTTTCTGTACCTCTGTTCCCTTTTTCTGCACCTCTCTTGCCTGTTTCTGCAACTCTCTTGCCTCTTTCTGTAGTTTTCTTCCGTCCTTCTGCACCTCTGTTCCTTCTTTCTGCAACTCTCTTTCTCTTTCTGCACCCCTCTTTCCTCTTTGCGCACCTCTGTTGCTTCTTTTTTAACTTCTCTTGTCTCTTTGTGCACCCCTCTTTCTTTCTGCACTTCTGTTGCTTTTTTCTACAATTCTGTTACTCCTTCTTCACCCCTCTTCCCTCTTTTTTATCCTTCTTCCCTATTTCTGAAACCTCTCTTGCCTCTTTCTGCACTTCTCTTGCCTCTTTCTGCACCTCTGTTGCTTCTTTCTGCACTTCTCTTGTTTTTTCTGCACCTCTCTTGCTTCTTTCTGCACCCCCATGCCTCTTTCTGCACCCCTCTTCCCTCTTTCTGAACCTCTCTTGCCTCTTTCTGAAACCCTCTTGCCTCTTTATACATTTGCGTTGTTTCTTTCTGCAATGCTGTTGCTTCTTTCTGCACATCTCATGTACATTTATGTATCCCTCTTGCCTACTTCTACACCTCTCCTGGTTCTTTCTGTACTGCTCTTCCTTCTTTATGCACCTTTTTTGCTTGTTTCTGCCACTCTCTTGCCTGTTTCTGCATCTGTATTGCCTCTTTCTGCACCTCTATTGCTTCTTTTTGTACTTCTCTTACTTCTTTCTGTACCTCTCTTGTACCTTTTTGCACCCCTATTACCTCTTTCTGTACCCGTCTTCTCTTTTTCTCCACCTCTCTTGCTCTTTGTGCACCCCTCTTCCATTTTTCTGCACCTCTCTTGCCTGTTTCTGCAACTCTCTTGACTCTTTCTATAGTTCTCTTCCCTCCTTCTGCACCTCTGTTGCTTCTTTCTACAACTCTCTTCCTCTTTCTGCATCCCTCTTGCCTCTTTCTGCACCTCTGTTCCTTCTTTTGAACTACTCTTGCCTCTGTGTGCACCCCTCTTGTCTGTTTCTGCACCTCTCTTCCTTCTTTCTGCACTTCTGTTGCTTCTTTCTACACTTCTGTTACTCCTTCTGCACCCCTCTTGCCTCTTTTTACATCCTTCTTCCCTGTTTCTGAACATCTCTTGCCTCTTTCTGCAACCCTCTTGCCTCTTTCTGCATTTCTGTTGTTTCTTTCTCCAATGCAGTTGCCTCTTTCTGCAACTCTCTTGCCTCTTTCTGCACTTCTCCTGCCTCCTTCTGCACCTCTCTTGTACCTTTTTGCACCCCTATTACCTCTTTCTGTACCCGTCTTCTCTTTTTCTCCACCTCTCTTGCTCTTTGTGCACCCCTCTTCCATTTTTCTGCACCTCTCTTGCCTGTTTCTGCAACTCTCTTGACTCTTTCTATAGTTCTCTTCCCTCCTTCTGCACCTCTGTTGCTTCTTTCTACAACTCTCTTCCTCTTTCTGCATCCCTCTTGCCTCTTTCTGCACCTCTGTTCCTTCTTTTTGATCTACTCTTGCCTCTGTGTGCACCCCTCTTGTCTGTTTCTGCACCTCTCTTCCTTCTTTCTGCACTTCTGTTGCTTCTTTCTACACTTCTGTTACTCCTTCTGCACCCCTCTTGCCTCTTTTTACATCCTTCTTCCCTGTTTCTGAACATCTCTTGCCTCTTTCTGCAACCCTCTTGCCTCTTTCTGCATTTCTGTTGTTTCTTTCTCCAATGCTGTTGCCTCTTTCTGCACCTCTCTTGCCTCTTTCTGCACTTCTCCTGCCTCCTTCTGCACCTCTGTTGCTTTGTTCTGCACTTCTCTTGCCGTTTTCTGTACCCCTCTTACCTCTTTCTGCACCTCTGTTGCTTCTTTTTGTACTTCTCTTACTTCTTTCTGCACCTCTCTTGCTACTTTTTATACCCCTTTTACCTCTTTCTGCACCCTTCTTCTCTTTTTCTCCACCTCTCTTGCCTCTTTGTGCACCCCTCTTCCCTTTTTCTGCACCTCTCTTGCCTGTTTCTGCAACTCTCTTGCCTCTTTCTGTAGTTTTCTTCCCTCCATCTGCACCTCTGTTGCTTCTTTATGCAACTCTCTTCCTCTTTCTGCACCTCTCTTGCCTCTTTCTGCACCTCTGTTCTTTCTTTTTGAACTTCTCTTGCCTCTTTGTGCACCCCTCTTGTCTGTTTCTGCACCTCTCGTCCTTCTTTCTGCACTTCTGTTGCTTCTTTCTACACTTCTGTTACTCCTTCTGCACCCCTCTTGCCTCTTTTTACATCCTTCTTCCCTGTTTCTGAACCTCTCTTGCCTCTTTTTGCAACCCTCTAACCTCTTTCTGCATTTCTGTTGTTTCTTTCTCCAATGCTCTTGCCTCTTTCTGCACCTCTGTTTCTTCGTTCTGCACTTCTATTGCCTTTTTCTGCATCCCTCTTGCCTCTTTCTGCACCTCTGTTGCTTCTTTCTGTACTTCTCTTGCTTCTTTCTGCACCTCTGTTACTTCTTTCTGCACTTCTTTTGCTTGTTTCTGCACCTCTTACTTCTTTCTGCACCCCTCTTGCATCTTTCTGCACCTCAGTTCCTTCTTTTTGAACTTCTCTTGCCTCTTTGTGCACCCCTCTTGTCTGTTTCTGCACCTCTCTTCCTTCTTTCTTCACTTCTGTTGCTTCTTTCTACACTTCTGTTACTCCTTCTGCAGCCCTCTTGCCTCTTTTTACATCCTTCTTCCCTGTTTCTGAACCTCTCTTGCCTCTTTATGCACCCCTCTTGCCTCTTTCTGCATTTCTGTTTTTTCTTTCTGCAATGCTCTTGCTTCTTTCTGCATATCTTGTGTACATTTCTGCACCCCTCTTGCCTACTTCTAAACCTCTCTTCGTTCTTTCTGTACTGCTCTTCCTTCTTTATGCACCTTTTTTTCTTGTTTCTGCAACTCTCTTGCCTGTCTCTGCATCCGTCTTGGCTCTTTCTGCACCTCTATTGCTTCTCATACTTCTTTCTGCACCTCTCTTGCTACTTTTTTCACCCCTATTACCTCTTTCCGCACCCTTCTTCCGTATTTCTGCACTTCTCTTGAATTTTCTGCACCCCTGTTCCCTTTTTCTGCACCTCTCTTGCCTATTTCTGTAACTGTCTTGCCTCTTTCTGCACCTCTGTTTCTTCTTTCTAAACCTCTCTTGCAAATTTCTATACCTCTCTTGGCTCCTTCTGCACCCCTCTTCCCTCCTTCTGCACCTCTGTTATTTTGCTCTGTACTGCTCTAGGATCTTTCTGCACTTCTTTGGCCTGTTGGTGCACTTCTCTTGTCTCCTTCTGTACCTCTATTACTTCTGTCTGCACTTTTCTTGCTTCTTAGTTATTTATTTTGACTATGTTGAATCCCTAACTACTAGTAAATTGGTAAAGCAGCAGCACCAGAAAACTAATGTTTAACATATGTTGAGTGACAAATTAGTGATTATGATACTTTGAAAGACGCTCTGGAAAAGTTCACTTGAAGTGCACTAAATATATCTAAGTGTCTCTTTGAAATATGAAGTGTACTCTCTCAACTTTTAACGTCTTCATGGTCTTCTGTTTAACATATGTATGAACTTGCACACGTATTGTGATATGTTTTATACATCTGAACATACTACACATATAAAACACAGGTATACATCTATTTATATGTTTCTTTGATATATGATGCTACTAACAAAAGGTACAGACATATGCATGCATGTTTTTAAGAAGATGGTGAGACTTACACCAAAGACATATAAAAGATTACTGCTATATCTTTCACTAGGCCCAACACCCTATGTAGTCATAGAACGATGAAACACCACTACAAAAGTGAGGTTTAAGGCATATTAACCCGTTTACCGCGGTGGCAATTCCGCCGCGCTGCGTTCCATTGAGTGGGCGGGGCCGCGTCGGCCAACGGACGTGCGCAGCACTACGGAGGTAGTGCTCGCGACGGCCGTTGGCTGACAGAAGCAGCGAAGGGGTTAAGAGAAGAATCAGTTATAACGCTACTTTGTATGACTCTGTGGAAAGCTACACTTCAAGTACACCACATAATTTTCATTATCTGCTGCAAATCTGAACAGCAATCTGTCAAGTTTTAAGGTCTGCATGGTATTGTAACTAACGTATATGTCTACTTGCACATGTATTCTGATACATATTATGCATCTGAAGATGCTAGACATATAAAACACAAGTATACATTTATTTATATATTACTTTAATATATAATATTGCTACCAAAAGGTACAGAGATATGTATAAATGTTTTCCACAATATGTTAAGACCTACAGCTCAGATATATGATTGGTGTGTCTCAGTGATTCCATGACTCCATGGGTAGTGCCTGGATGATTGTATAAGTGTAAGGATAATGTCTGTATAATTAAAGGAGACATTGGATACGGATTAACTGAATGCATAAGTGCAGACATAGAGATTGTATGCATGGATAAGGCCATGAATAGAACCTGAATGCATAGATGTTATGTGTTATGTTAAAAGCACTTGTTAAGCGCACGTACACCAAACGGTTTCATGGCGCTGGAGTCAAAAGGGGAGGCTGCAGCAGCAAGGAAATTAACTAGTCATACACCTGGGAGAACAGCCAGGTCTTGAGCTGTGTCCCAAACTGTGCATAGGAAGTCACAGACCTCAGCTCTACAGGAAGCGAGTTCCAAAATTGCGGGGCCAAAACCGCAAATCTTAGTCCCCCGTAATTTTTGCGTTTGAATGGTGGAATAGCCAGCAAGTTCAGGTGGGAAGAGCACAGGTCCCGAGAAGGAGTATAGCGCTGAATCCTGGAAGAGATGAATGCTGGACTATTACCAAAGAGGGCTTTGAAGATGGTGCATCCCAGCTTGAAGGCACACCGTTTAGCCACCGGAAGCCAATGTAGACTCTTCATAAGCAGTCTAACGTGGGACCGTTTGGGCTGACGAAAAATCAGTCTGGCCGCTTGGTTTTGAACCAGCTGTAGGCGATGTAACTGATATGCTGGGATACCAACGTACAATGAATTGGCATAATAAACACGGGAGATTACCAGAGCTAGGATGACCAAGGTCAGGGCTTCAGTGGTCAAGAATCTACTGATCTTCCGGATTCTTCACAATTGAAAAAAACAAGCGGAGACCACTGAGCCAATCTGTTCTTTCATAGACAGATCATTACTGATTACAATGCCCAGGCTCTTAGTAGAGCCTGCTGGGGATGGGGGATTTCCCAGCAGTGGAGGCCAAAAGTTGGAGTTCCATGGGTTGGCTGACCCACCCGTAAGGATTAGCTCAGTTTTTTCAGGGTTCAATTTTAGTTGGTTACTATTCATCTAATCGCTGATGAAATTCAGGGTGGATTGAAAATTAGACACAGCAGCTGCCGATGAGTTAATATCAAAGACTAACTGAAGGTCGTCAGCGTAGTTGAAGATTCCGACCTTTCTTTCTCTCAAGGAGCAAATCAGGGGTAGTAGGTACAGGTTAAATAAAAGGGGTGAAAGGGAGGAGCCCTGAGGTACCCCACAGGTCAATTTCATTTTATTGGAGGAGAAGTTGGCAAGACGGACCGCTTGAGATCGATTACTGAGAAAAGAAACAAGCCACTTCAACGCCAGACCCGGCATTGCTGACACGGTCGATCAGAAGATCATGATCGACCGTGTCAAATGCAGCTGACAGGTCAAGGAGTACCAGGGCCTGGGAAGTACCTTTGTCAGCCCCCTTCTGAGCTCGTCCATAACTGTAAGGATAACGGACTCCGTCGAGTGGGCAGGTCTGAAACCTGCCTGATGGGAGTCAAGAAAGTGAGAATGTTCAATGAAGGAACTGAGGCAGTTTGCTACATGAGCTTCTAAGATTTTTCCCAAGTAGGGCAGCAAGGAGATGGGACGATAGTTGTTGAGAACCAGAGGGTCTGAGCTATGTTTTTTTAGGATCGGGACGATTTCCGCACTTTTAAATGTATTAGGGACTATACCCAATTTAAGGGCACTGGCTGGCAGTCCTCCTGAGTTAGGTGACAACGTCCAGAGAGCCGATAACTTAATATCAAGTTGGATGATGGAGGCTGTGGACTCCCTAATACCACTGAAACAATGCAAAAGTGGGCGTATGTCTGCCTCTGCAAAGTGGTTTTCGGGAGAACTGGCGCAAATGAAATCCAGCTGTAAGCATCTTGAGCGACAGTGGAGGAAGAGCTATCGGGATGAAAATAGACAGAAATATTTAGAGGCTCTGAAGCTCTACCATCGACAGATCAGGAGAGTTCGGAGGGAATACTATACAGGGCAAATTGAGCTAGCAAAAAATTCTACTAAGACCATCTTTCAGGTAGTGAAACAACTATCCTCTCTGGAACGGGTGTCAGCTGCGCTCCCTGCTTCTATGGATTATTGTAATAAGGTGGCTGCCTATTTCATTGATAAGATTAATAAGATATATGCCACCTTTCCAGAAAGCAGTAGGAGACATGTTCCTGTGCCTAGTATGGATGCACCGTGGACCAAGGACAAGTTTGCCCTTTGACCTCTGGTGGAAAACGAGGTTCTTGGGCTGATGGAGGCTGTGAAATCTGGGTCACCTATGGACCCGGCCCCTCCAAAATTTCTGCAACTAGGGAAGAAAATTATTGCCCCTGTTCACACCTCGTTACTGAACCTGTCCTTTAGCACGGGGCAGGTTCCCAATAATTGGAAATATGCCATGGTGGTCCCACTGTTGAAGAAACCTTCACTGGACCCCGCTCTTCCTGAAAACCTAAGACCCATATCTCTACTTCCCTTTGTAGCAAAAATTGCAGAGAAACATCTGAATGGCCAACTTTCGAGGTTTTTGGAAGAGAGGCAGGTTCTGCACGATACCCAGTCCGGCTTTAGGGCTGGGCGTGGTACGGAGTCCGCTCTCCTCCTGGCAGCCGAAGTGTTGAGGATTGCGGCCGATGAAGGTAGGACCACTGCCTTGATTCTGTTAGACCTAAGTGCTTCATTCGACACTGTGTCCCACGGCCTCCTACTTGAAAGGTTACGGGAGGTCGGGGTCGGTGGTGTCACGTGGATCTGGTTGAAGAACTTTCTGGAGAATAGATCGTTCCAGGTCCTGCAACACCCTTTTAGCTCCAGAGTCTGTCATTTGAACCAGGGGGTGCCGCAGGGATCAGCTCTCAGCCCCACCCTGTTTAATATTTACATGCGCCCGCTTGCAAATATTATTTTGAGACATGGAATTAAGCTGGTGTCATACGCTGATGACACTCAGCTGGTTGTGAGTGACCCTGGAACAAAAGGAATCGGGAAAGGCAGCAGATTTCAAAACTTGCCTGGGGGAGCTTATGGACTGGATGAGACTGAGTTGCCTCCAGCTTAATGCAGGGAAGACAGAGGTGATGGTTGTTGGAAAACAGCCCTCTCTCTGGTCGCAGCATTGGTGGCCGGAGGAACTAGGACCTAGTCCAGTACCGAAAGCCAAGGTGAAAAATCTGGGAGTGTGGGTCGATGAAAATCTCTCCTTCTCTGATCAAATTTCTGCTGTGGCCGGTACATGTTTCGGCATTCTTAAAATGCTACGTAAGATTCTGGACCTTCTCCCCCTGGATGCTAAAAGAACCATTGTACAGGCTTTGGTCATGTCTCGCCTGGATTATTGCAATGTTCTGTATCTAGGGGTGACTGCCAAAAACTTGCAGAAGGTCCAAAATGCCGCAGCCCGGCTTATCTTGAACATCCCGAGGAGGGCCTCGGTTGGAGATGCTTTGAAGGACTTGCATTGGCTCGCAATTCAGGCCGGAGTCACCTTTAAGGCTTTATGCTTCAGTCATAGGATCCTCAGGAAAAGGGGGCCATGTTTTTTACTCCCCCTTCTGACGGTCTACCAGCCCGCCCGAGATTTGAGATCATTCGCCAGTGCTAGAATGACTGTGCCCAGGGTGCGGAAGGCTAGGGTTGACGGGAGATCTTTTGGTTTCCTGGCAGCCAAGGCTTGGAATGAGCTTCCTGTGGATCTGAGGACATCTGAGTCGGAGTCCCTGTTCTGCAAGAAACTGAAAACTTGGCTCTTCCGTCACCCTCCGGGAGGTCTAAAGTAATTGTGTAGAGGTCTGCGTAGGAAGTTGGTTGGCATGGGAGGGCTGCTGGGTTTTCATCTTTGTCCTAGCGCGGGGACACTCCATTCGGAGTAACCATAGCGCTTTACAAGCTTCCTAATAATAATAATAAGGGAATTGTTCAGGAATGAAAGAGGGGGATCCGGACAAGAGAGAAAGGCCTCCCGCAGAATGTGAGGGGGAAAGCTATCAGTAGGAGAACTGGAACCAACCTTTTTAAGCAGATTAATGAATACCTCCCTTGAAATTAGAGGAATTTGATCAAGTACACATGGGTTTTTGCATCTGAGCGGCAAGAGCGTAGAAGAAGTATGAGTAGGGATGCTAGCGTTAATAGTGGCAATTTTCTCGATGAAGTAGGAGTTGAGAGAGTCACATAAGGGTTGCGACGGGACAGGTTTCATCATGACTCTATCTAGTTTAGCAAGCTCGTCTACTATAGAGAAAATATCTTTGGGCTTATTTGCCGAGTTTAAAATTTTCATGGAGAAGTAATCTGCCTTAGTTTGAAGAAGTGATGATACCCAGCCCCTTGGGGAAAATTGGGTTGCCCTATTCTTGAATTAGTTTGAAGAATGGCATTTTTATATTCTTTCAGCTGAGTTAAGAATATAACCTTTTTGTCTGAGGAGTAGTGGCGTCTTCAATTACGTTCTGCTTGCCTTAAGGTGAGTTTCTTTGATTTTAAGTCGTCAGAGAACCACCGTTGAGCGTCATGGGGTCTCATGATTTTGGTTTTCCTGATGGGGACAATATTATCACTGGCCGATTCAAGCCATGTCTTAATGCTTACTGCCTGATCGTAAAATGACTCCTGAGCTTCCGGGGCCGTGGCGGTTAGCAATGAGCAGAATTCCGCAAAATGATTTTCTATTCATGGGGGTTTGGTAGGGAAAACACTGGAGATAGTGAATGTAATGTAATGTAATAAAATGATGGTCCGATCAAGTACAACGGGAGATCGATAACTTAGAGATTTCCAAGTTAGATGTCCAAACTTGGTCTAAAATATGCCCTTTTATATGGGTGGCTGCATTCACATGCTGGGTACAATTCATTCCAGAGAGAAGATCTGTCATTTCAATGGAGCTGGCACTCTCTCGAGTATCGTTGGGCCAATAATTAAATGACTGTAGAAGTAGTACCTACATGAATGCATGAGTGCAACAGTAGTGTGTAGGTGTTTGTATGAGTGCAACAATACTAGCTGAGTAATTGCAGAAAAGGATGAATAGTAACTGGCTGATTACATGAGTGCATAAGTACTGCCTCAGTGATTTAATGAGTGCATTGGTAAATGGAATGAGTGCACAAGTCGTGACTGAGAGCATGGATAACTGCATGGATAGTGCCTGAGTGATTACATGAGTACAGGGGTAGTGCTTATGAAATTAGAGCACTGCATGAGTACTACCTGAGTGATTGAAGAAGTGCATAGGTAATACTTGGGTGATTGCATGAGTGCATGCCTAGAGCCTGGGTGATTGCAAGAGCGCATGGGTACTCTCTGAGTGATTGAAAAATGGCATAGGTAATACCTGGGTGATTGCATGAGTGCTAAAATAATGCCTGTCTGATTAGAGCAATGCACAGATGCTGCCTTGGTACATCAAGGAATGCATGGGTAGTGCCTGATTGATTGGAACAATGCATAGGTAGTACCTAGATGATTGCATGAGTGCAAAGGTTGTGCCTGGATGATTGGAGAACTGCATGGGTAGTGCTTGGGTGAATGCATGAGTGCAGAGGAAGTGGCTGAATGCATCTATCAGTGCATCGGTAATGCCTCAGTGAATGCATCACTGCATCTGTATTGCCTGGGTGATTGGAGGTGTGCAGAGATAGTGCCTTAGTGATTGCATAAGTGGAGGGGTAATGCCTGACTGACTGAAGAACTGTATATATAGTGGCTTAGTGTATGGATTAGTGCATAGGTAGTGCCTGGGTCATTGCAGACTTACAGCAGAGACATCTCTTCACGTTGCTGCTTTATATTTGACTACACTCAACATCCTGAGTAGTAGAAGAATAGCTAAATAGCAACACAAAAGTGTGGTTTATGACATGGTGTACACTTTTCTAGTACAGGTTCACCATTCTCTAACTGCTCAGGGTATTGGGCCTACCCAAATATAAAACATCAAACCTACAGATAGATCTGTTATAAATCTCAGCATATTCCTGAAAGCATGTATGCATATGTCTCTACCTTTTACTAGTACTACCATATATAATAGAAACCTACAAATAAAGATATATCGCTCTTTTATACATGTAGCATCTTTAGATGCATAACACATATGAGAATACATATGCAACTAGAAAATTCATCAATCACACGACCATGTAGACCTTAAAACTTGACACACTACACTTAACATTTCAAACAGACACCTAGATTTATGTGGCATACATCAAGTAAAGTTTTAAATAGAGTCTTTTAAACCACCATAATCAGTAATTCCTCACCCAACATATCTTAAACATCACTTTACTGATCCTGCTGCTTTACAATCCTTCTACTGCTACTCAGATGTACAGCCTACCAAAATACAAAGCAACAACCCTTCACATATCTCCGTTGTAAGTCTCCCCATATTTCAAAAAGCATGGATGCATGAGTCTCTACCTTTCCTTAGTGCCATCATATATAAAAGAAACATACAAATATATATATGCCTTTATTTTATACATTTACCATCTTTAGATACATAACACATATAAAAATACATCTGCAAGTACAGACATACCTCAGTCATAAGATGATGCACACCTTAACACTTAAGAAGCTGCACTTTTCATTTCAAGTAGAGACCTAAAATCATATGGTGTATTTCAACCACTTCTCAGTGCAGGGGGAGTGCCTGGGTGATTGGAGGAGTGCAAGGGTAGTGCCTAGGTGATTTTATAAGTGCATAGGTACTGACTGGGTGATTGAAGGAGCACACAGGTAATGCTGGGTGCAGAGGTAATGTCTTGGTGATTGCAGGAGTGCATGAGTACTGCCTGAGTGATTGAAGGTGTGCATGGCTAATGCCTGGGTGATTGCATGAGTGCATGGATAGTACCTGGGTGATTGGAGGACTACATAGGTAGGGCCTGGGTGATTTTATAAATGCATGGGTACTGACTGTGTGATTGAAGGAGTGCATGGGTACTGCCTGGGTGATAAGAGGAGTGCAATGGTACTGCCTGGGCTATTGCATGACTGCATAGGTGGTGCCTGAGTGATTGCATGAGTGCAGAGGTAGTGCCTGGGTGATTGGAGGAGTGCATAGGTGGTGCCTGAGTGATTTTATAACTGCATAGATAGTGCCTGGGTTATTGAAGAACTGCATGCGTAGTGCATGGGTGATTGCATGAGTGCAGGGGTAGAGCCTGCAAGATTGAGCAGCGCATAGGTAGTGCCTGGGTGATTCAAGGACTGCATGCATAAGGCATGACTGATTGCACAAGTGCAAGGGTACTGCCTGGCTAATTGAAGGACTGCATACATAGTGCCTCAGTGTATGGATGAGTGCATCAGTCGTGGCTATGTGATTGCAGACTTACAGGTGAGACATATAATTGATTGCTGCTTTATATTTGACAGGGCCCAACATCCTGAGCAGTAGCAGAATAGTGAAATTGCAGCACAAAAGTGAGGTTTATGACATGGTGTACACTTTTGAACTGCAGCTTCACCATTCTGTAACTACTAACACTGTTGAGTGTACCCAAATATAAAGCATCAAACCTACAGATATGTCTGTTATAAATCTCACTATATTCCTGAAAGCATGCATGCATATGTGTCTACCTTTTGAAATCATCATCATATATAAGAGAAATAAATAAATAGACTGCACTTTACATTTGAAAGACACACCTACATTTCTACGGTGTATTTCAAGTGTACCTTTCCCCAGACTCATAGAAAGTAGCCTAATCAGTAATCCCTCTGCCAGCATCTCTTAAAACTCACTTTTGTTCTGCAGCTTGACTGAGAGCATGGATAACTGCATGCATAGTGCCTGAGTGATTACATGAGTGCAGGGGTAGTGCCTATGACATTAGAGGACTGCATGAGTACTAATATACATATAGATGTATACCTGTGTTTTATACATCTATCATGTTCAGACACATAGCACATACCATAATACATGTGCAAGTACAAACATACCTCAGTCACAACACCATCCACAGCTCAAAACTTTACAGACTACACTCCAAATTTCAAACAGACACTGAAAATTATGCGGTATATATGAAATTTAGCTTTCCACACATCATACAAATTACTCTAATTAACAATATCTCTACAAACATATCTCAAACCTCACTTTTGTGTTGCTGCTTTACCATTCTACAACTACTTATAATGTTACACCTACCCAAATACAAAGCAGAAACCCTTCACATGTCTCTGCTAAAAGTCTCACCATATTCCTAAAAGCATGCATGCATATGTCTGTTCCACAACACTATCCACACCTCAAAAGTTAACAGAACAAACTTCCAATTTCAAGCAAACACCCAAAATTATGTGGCATATTTCAACTGTGCTTCTCTAGAGACTTAAAAAAGTACTGTAATCACTAATACCTTATGTCAACATCTTTTAAATCACACTTTTATGCTGCATTTTCACCATTCTACTACTACTCACAGTCTTGTGCCTACCACAGAAAAAGCAACAACACCTCTTTGTTATACATCATGCACCTCCAAATGTATAAGACATATGAACATACATATACTTCAGACACAAGTCCATGCACACCTTAAAACTTGACAGACTGCACTTCCAATTTGAAAGTCACACCTAAAATTATGCAGTATACTCCAAATGTACATATCCACACACTAAAACAACCTACCATAATCACTAATCCATCTTCCAATATACACATATTACTATACATAATCTATTTCAAACAACATTTAACATTTAACTACGATAAAACAAACTACAATACACATCTTTACATTTAATAATATATTTCAAACATCACAGTTCTTGAATAATTTTTAAAGTTTAAAAAACAAGTTAATACATAATACACCTCACAAATGTATAACTCACCTTCCAAATTGATTTCTAGAATATGAAATATCACAAACTCATAAAAGATTTTCTTATGCACACAATCAATGTAATGCACCACTCTCAACAAGGTAAAACCAGTAATGACAAACTTTCCTTCTCTTTCTCCACACAAATACATGTAGGTAACAAATCATATTGCTTCTGACATAATTTCAAATTGTAAAACACATTTCTATTGGTTAGACATAATAAACCTTACCAACTGACTTCTAAAAGTGCCCAAACTGGGTCTGGAATTTTTTGGAGTCCACCGTGCACCAACGCGATGGGGCCGCGAATCCATACGAGAGTTCAAAAATATATTACAAATAAAAATACCACTATTTTCTAAGAACACACCACTTCTAAAGATAGTACTCACTTGGAAAATTATACTTTAATAACATATCACTTATATATAAATTACAATTTTACATTTTAATTCCACAGTTAAGTTTCAACCCTTCCCCCAGTCTGCTTAATGCCAGTTTCCATAGTAACAGTTCATGGAACATTGAACTGAACTGACAGGTCACAAGTTCACCATATTTTCAAATCCAGCACACAAGGTTACAAATGCAAACAGCAGGTGTGATTGACGTTTGCAAAATATCTCCTTATCCTATCTACTGTACCTTTCAAACATTTTCTACCAACCAATAAGAAACATGTTTTTTGAAGAAAGTAACATGCACCCTATTTTTGAATGTACAATCTTCTTAAACAGCCAATCAATTCTCTACTTTTCAAAAAAACAGCATCTTGTCCACCATTTTAGATACCTCTCATTCTACCAACTGACTACCTCAGCTACGGACATCTTTTCATTACTTCCAAACATCCCTTCAAGATGCTTACAGTATGGATTGTTGGACAGAGCTATGTTTTCTGGTGCAAAAAGGTATGCTGAACGCAGAGGTATTGACAAAGACCTAGCTTTGCAAAATATGGATATTAAATGGATTGCAGAGAGAGGATTAAAGTGGCACCAATTGATGCCTTTGGTTAAAACCTTTTTGCATCTCCAACCCCCTGACCTCATGATTGTGCACTGTGGTGGCAATGACCTAAGCACATTGACTGGGGTAGGTCTGGAAATGCTAATGAAGAGCACCTTTGCACAATTGATGTTCCTTTTACCTCAAACTGTCTTTGTATACTCTAATATATGCCAAAGACAGAAATGGAAGTGGTCAAATCAATTCTGTCCACAGATTGAGAAAGCTAGAATAAACGTCAATAAAGCTGTTTCAGCTTACCGCAGAGACCATAGGATGAGTTCCATGTATAACAACAATCTATGTTTTTGATATGGATGATATCTACAGAAGTGATGGAGTATACTTCACAGATCAAGGAAACAGAGTCTTTCTCAACAACCTAAAGCTGTGCATCTGTACTTACATGTAGCTACAACAAACTCATAATGAAAACAAGGGCTATTTTTAGAGCTACCCTATAACATAATAGTGAATATAATCTTTTTTTACACATACATATTTTTTTTACATTTTTTGTGGATTCGCTCACCCAACGCAAATCTGCAAAAGCATGAATTCAATGTACTACAACACAATACACTTTTCAAGTTTAACTATTAACTTTTAATTTTATATATTTTTAACAACTCTATCAATTGTAATCTTGTCATTAACTTCAACTACAGTACCTCTTTAAAACAACTTCACAAATACAACACTACCTTCTAAATTATATACTACTAAATTATTTATTTAAGGTGAATTCGCGAATCCAACGTGACATTACACAGGGGCTGTGCTGAGAGCCGCGTTGGGGTCGTGACTCCAAACTCGAAAGAGAAAAAAATCACCCCACTTCCATTATTTGGTATTCGCCCCAGGGACCCCATCCCCCGGGGCCTGCCAGCATGATTTTATATAAAAAAATTATGGAGGGGGACCGCGTGGCCCCCCTCCTGAGGCCAATAATGGCCCCGGGGACCCCATCCCCCGGGGCATTGCCTCTTTTGAAAGATTTAAAAAAAAAATACTATGGAAGAGGGGCCACATGGCTCCTCTTGGCCCCGGGGACCCATCCCCCAGGGCCTGACCTCCTTGATGGGGACTGCGGGGGGAGCCCCAATGCCCCCACAGTCCCTGCCGGCTCCCGGCCTCCAGCGGGAGCCGGCATTGCTCTTGGGCAAGGGGAGCTGCTAACATGCAGCTCCCCTTGCCCACAAGCAATTCTGCTTTGCTTCTTGGAAGCGAGAGAAGGTTTCCTGCTCTCGCTTCCATGAAGCAAACCAGTGTTTGCTATGACAGGGCGGGAGTCATGCTCCCACCCGACCATAGCAAACAGCAATGTCCCAGGGGTGGGCACCCTGGGACATTGCAGGAGCCGGCCCTGGGGGGTGGCGGTCCCCAGGGCCATCGAGGGCTCCAGGAGGGGGGCCGCACGGCCCGCCTCCCTACATTTGCACAGCCCCGGGGAGGAGGTGGTCCCCGGGGCCGGGGGTCCGCAACGGACCCCCGTATTTCAATAATAAGTGCCCCCTGTGGGAGGTGGTGGTCCCCGAGGCAGTGTGGGGGCTCGAGCCCCCCACACAGAGTTTTTAACTGTAGCCCTGGGGAGGTGGCAGTCCCCAGGGCTGCGGGAGGGCCGCGTGACCCCCGCATTCAAAGCACAGCCCCTGGGAGGTGGTGGTCCCTGGGGCTTGGGGGCCCGAGAGGCCCCCCTCCCTAACATATTAAATGCCCCAGGGAGGTGGCGGTCCCCGGGACTTAGGGGGTATGCAAGGCCCCCCGCACAAAAATGTAAATGCCCCGGGGAGGTGGGGGTCCCCAGAGCAGCATGGGGGGCGATGAGGTCCTCTTGTGCCCTGAGGAGCTCAGGACTGAAGTGGACTTCATCCCCAAGCAGCAGTGCATCAGGAGGCATGTTTGCAGAGTGGTGTAAAAAGGGGGCGTGGCCTCGGACCACTCTCAGCAATCTAGCTGTGTGGGGCTTACTGAAGGTACCTGGTGGGCTAATTGGCCCCCAGCGACCCTCAGGAGGCAAGGGGACTTCATCCCCCAACCAAGAGCATGCCAGGAGGCACATTTGCAGAGTGGTGGACAAAGGGGGCCACAGCCTGTGTCCACCTATCAGCCATCCCACTATCTGGGGCATACTGGAGGTATCAGGAAGGCTAGTTGGCTCCTAAGGAACCCCAGCAGTGAAGTGGACTTTAATCCCCATCCAAGAGCATGCCAGGGATCGCGTTTGCAAAGTGGTGGGGGAAAGGGGGCGTGGCCTGCTATGAGAACTTAGCAATGCTGCTGTGTGGAACTTACTGGAGGTAATATGAGGGGTAGTTGGCCCTCAAGGTTGTCCTTGGGGGCCAGCTACCCCTCATGTTACCTCCACTAGAGGTCTTCAGAGGCCATGCTGCCCCTTTCTCCACCACTCTGCAAACACGCCTCCTGGCACAGTAGTGGTTGGGGGATGAAGTCCATTTTACTCCTGAGGGACTTTGGGGACCAAGAAGCCCTCCTGGTACCGCCTGTATGTTCTCTGCAGCGGAATTCCTGAGCGCTGGTTGGAGGCCCAGCCCCCTTTCTCCACCACTCTGCAAACACGACTACAAGTTAAAGATGCATTTGTAATGTAATAGGTCTCGCATTTTCAAGAGTTAGACCTATTGGCGTTGTAAATGTAAAAGTTTTTTACTAATGTTTTTTGGAATGGAGTGGATGTAAGTTGTATGTAGTGGAATTATGTGTTATGTTGTGCAGTGAAATTATGTAGATAGAAAGTATGTGGTATTTAGTGTATAGGAATTATGTGGAATGGGATTATGTGTTATGGAGGGTAATTATGTGGTATGGTAGTTTGTGCTGTGGAGTGGTAACCTCAGGTTTAGCCTTCCTCGTTTCCATAGAAGCTAAACTATGAACTATGAGACAAAAAAGAAGGAATCACTGAGGAGCACTTCTGGAACTAGTCAGAGGTAAGACATGGGCCACTGGAATTATGCGACTGTTTGACTGCACCGACTTTCACACAATTATACATTTTCCAAATTAGCCACATAAACCATCATCTGCTGACTAATCTTCAGATTTGAACAAAAAAAGCATTGTTTCTATCTCAAATGGCTCAAACATTACCAAAAATGCAGCAACATGTCTTACAGCATGGTGGAAGGTCCTTTGAAAACCTAGAATGGTCACCTGGTACTTAATGCTAAATGTGGGTGTTAAATTGGTACTAATGGTGTGCAAGCCACTCTTGCTTCTTTCTGTGCCTCTCTTGCCTCTTTCTGCATTTCTGTTGCTTCTTTCTGCACCTTTCTTTCTTTTTCTGCACTTCTCTTGCCTCTTTCTGTACCTCACTTGCTTCTTTGTGCACCCGTCTTGCCTCTTTCTGCACCTCTCTTGCCTCTTTCTGCACCCCCTCTTCGCTATTTCTGTACCCCTCCTGCCTCTTTCTGCACCACTGTTGCTTCTTTCTGCACTTCTTTTGTTTCTTTCTGCACCTCTCTTGCTTCTTTCTGCACCCCTCTTGCCTCTTTCTCCACCGCTCTTCCCCCTTTCTGTCTCTCTTGTGCTTCTTTCTGCAATTCTCTTGCCTCTTTATCCACCACTCTTCCCTCTTTCTGAACCTCTGTTGCTTCTTTCTGCACCTCTCTTGCTTCTTTCTGTACCCCTCATGCCTCTTTCACACCCCTCTTCCTGCACCCCTCTTGCCTCTTTCTGTACCTCTGTTCCTTCTTTCTGCACTACTTTTGTTTCTTTCTGCACCTCTCACTTCTTTATGCACCCCTTTTGCCTCTTTCTGCACCCCTCTTCCCTCTTTCTGCACCCCTCTCGCCTCTTGCCTCTTTCTGCACCTCTGTTCCTTCTTTCTGCACTTCTTCTGTTTCTTTCTGCAGCTCTCTTGCTTCTTTCTGCACCCCCTTGCCTCTTTCTCCACCCATCCACCCTCTTTCTGCAGCCCTGTTGTCTCTTTCAGCACCTCTGTTCTTTTTTTCTGCACTTCTTTCGTTTTTTTCTGCACATTTCTTGCTTCTTTCTGCACCCCACGTGCCTCTTTCTGCACCCCTCTTCCCTCTTTCTACACCCCTCTTGCCTGTTTCTGCACCTCTGTTGCTTCTTTCTGCACTCCTCTTGCTTCTTTCTAAACTCCTTGTGCCTCTTTCTGCACCTCTGTTCCTTCTTTCTGCACTTCTTTTCTTTCTTTCTGCACCTCCCACTTCTTTCTGCACCCCTTTTGCCTCTTTCTACACCCCTCTTCCCTCTTTCTGCACCCCTCTCGCCTCTTGCCTCTTTCTGCACCTCTGTTCCTTCTTTCTGCACTTCTTCTGTTTCTTTCTGTAGCTCTCTTGCTTCTTTCTGCACCACTTTGCCTCTTTCTCCACCCATCCACCCTCTTTCTGCAGCCCTGTTGTCTCTTTCAGCACCTCTGTTCTTTCTTTCTGCACTTCTTTTGTTTTTTCTGCACACCTCTTGCTTTTTTCTGCACCCCACGTGCCTCTTTCTGCACCCCTCTTCCCCCTTTCTACACCCCTCTTGCCTGTTTCTGCACCTCTGTTGCTTCTTTCTGCACTCCTCTTGCTTCTTTCTAAACTCCTCGTGCCTCTTTCTGCACCTCTGTTCCTTCTTTCTGCACTTCTTTTCTTTCTATCTGCACCTCCCACTTCTTTCTGCACCCATTTCCCTCTTTATGCACCCCTCTTGCCTCTTTCTGCACCATTAATCCTTCTTTCTGCACTTCTTTTGTTTTTTTCAGCAGCTCTCATGCTTCTTTCTGCACCCCTTGCCTCTTTCTCCACCCTCTTCCCTCTTTCTGCACCCCAGTTGCCCCTTTCTGCACCTCTGTTCCTTCTTTCTGCACTTCTTTTGTTTCTTTTTGCACGTCTATTACTTCTTTCTGCACCCCTTGTGCCTCTTTCTGCACCCCTCTTCCCTCTTTTTGCATAACCTCTTGCCTCTTTCTGTACCTCTGTTGCTTCTTTCTGCACATCTTTTGTTTCTTTCTGCAACCCTCTTGCCTCTTTCTGCACCTCTGTTCCTTCTTTCTGCACTTCTTTTGTTTGTTTATGCACCTCTCGCTTCTTTCTGCACCACTTTTGCCTCTTTCTGCACCCCTCTTGCCTCTTTCTGCACCTCTGTTCCTTCTTTCTGCTCGTCTATTGTTTCTTTCTGCACCTCTGTTCCTTTTTTCTGCCTTCTTTTGTTTCTTTCTGCAACTCTCTTGCTACTTTCTGAAAGCCTCTTGCTTCTTTCTGCACCCCTCGTGCCTCTTTGATACCCCTCTTCCCTCTTTCTGTACCCCTCTTGCAACTTTCTGTACCTCTGTTCCTTTTTTCTGCACTTCTTCTGTTTCTTTCTGCACCTCTCTTTTTTTATGTATCCCTCTTGCCTCTTTCTCTACCCCACTTCCCCCTTTCTGGATCTCTGTTGATTCTTTATGCACTTCTCCTTCTTCTTTCTGCACCTCTCTTGCTTCTTTCTGCACCCCACGTGCCTCTTTCTTCACCCTTATTCCCTCTTTCTGCACTCCTCTTGCCTCTTTATGCACCTCTGTTGCTTCTTTCTGTACCTCTTTTGTTTCTTTCTGCACCCCTCTTGCCTCTTTCTGCACCTCTGTTCCTTCTTTCTGCACTACTTCTGTTTCTTTCTGCACCTCTTGCTTCTTTCTGCACCCCTTATGCCTCTTTCTGCACCCATCTTGCCCCTTTCTGCACCTCTGTTCCTTCTTTCTGCACTTCTTTTGTTTCTTTCTGCAGCTCTCTTGCTTCTTTCTGCAGCCTCTTGCCTCTTTCTCCACCCTCTTCACCCCTGTTGCCTCTTTCTGCACCTCTCTTTCCTCTTTCTGCATTTCTGTTGCTTCTTTCTGCACCTTTCTTTCTTTTTCTACACTTCTCTTGCCTCTTTCTGCAAATCTTTTCTACTTTCTGCACCTCTTTTGTCTCTTTCTGCACCTCCCTTGCCTCTTTCTGCACCCCTCTTTCCTCTTTCTGCATCCTTCCTGCCTCTTTCTGCACCTCTGTTACTTCTTTCTGCACTTCTTTTGTTTCTTTATGCACCTCTCTTGCTTCTTTCTGCACCCCTCTTGCCTCATTCTCCACCCCACTTCTCTCTTTCTGCACCTCTGTTGCTTCTTTCTGCACCTCTCTCGCTTCTTTCTGCACCCCTTTTGCCTCTTTCTGCACCCCTCGTCCCTCTTTCTGCACCCCTCTCGCCTCTTGCCTCTTTCTGCACCTCTGTTCCTTCTTTCTGCACTTCTTCTGTTTCTTTCTGTAGCTCTCTTGCTTCTTTCTGCACCACTTTGCCTCTTTCTCCACCCATCCACCCTCTTTCTGCAGCCCTGTTGTCTCTTTCAGCACCTCTGTTCTTTCTTTCTGCACTTCTTTTGTTTTTTCTGCACATCTCTTGCTTCTTTCTGCACCCCACATGCCTCTTTCTGCACCCCTCTTCCCTCTTTCTACACCCCTCTTGTCTGTTTCTGCACCTCTGTTGCTTCTTTCTGCACTCCTCTTGCTTCTTTCTAAACTCCTCGTGCCTCTTTCTGCACCTCTGTTCCTTCTTTCTGCACTTCTTTTCTTTCTATCTGCACCTCCCACTTCTTTCTGCACCCATTTCCCTCTTTATGCACCCCTCTTGCCTCTTTCTGCACCTTTAATCCTTCTTTCTGCACTTCTTTTGTTTTTTCAGCAGCTCTCATGCTTCTTTCTGCACCCCTTGCCTCTTTCTCCACCCTCTTCCCTCTTTCTGCACCTCAGTTGCCCCTTTCTGCACTTCTGTTCCTTCTTTCTGCACTTCTTTTGTTTCTTTTTGCACGTCTATTACTTCTTTCTGCACCCCTTGTGCCTCTTTCTGCACCCCTCTTCCCTCTTTTTGCATAACCTCTTGCCTCTTTCTGTACCTCTGTTGCTTCTTTCTGCACCTCTGTTCCTTCTTTCTGCACTTCTTTTGTTTGTTTATGCACCTCTCGCTTCTTTCTGCACCACTTTTGCCTCTTTCTGCACCCCTCTTGCCTCTTTCTGCACCTCTGTTCCTTCTTTCTGCTCGTCTATTGTTTCTTTCTGCACCTCTGTTCCTTTTTTCTGCCCTTCTTTTGTTTCTTTCTGCAACTCTCTTGCTTCTTTCTGAAAGCCTCTTGCTTCTTTCTGCACCCCTCGTGCCACTTTGATACCCCTCTTCCCTCTTTCTGTACCCCTCTTGCAACTTTCTGTACATCTGTTCCTTTTTTCTGCACTTCTTCTGTTTCTTTCTGCACCTCTCTTTTTTTATGTATCCCTCTTGCCTCTTTCTCTACCCCACTTCCCCCTTTCTGGATCTCTGTTGATTCTTTATGCACTTCTCCTTCTTCTTTCTGCACCTCTCTTGCTTCTTTCTGCACCCCACGTGCCTCTTTCTTCACCCTTATTCCCTCTTTCTGCACTCCTCTTGCCTCTTTATGCACCTCTGTTGCTTCTTTCTGTACCTCTTTTGTTTCTTTCTGCACCCCTCTTGCCTCTTTCTGCACCTCTGTTCCTTCTTTCTGCACTACTTCTGTTTCTTTCTGCACCTCTTGCTTCTTTCTGCACCCCTTATGCCTCTTTCTGCACCCATCTTGCCCCTTTCTGCACCTCTGTTCCTTCTTTCTGCACTTCTTTTGTTTCTTTCTGCAGCTCTCTTGCTTCTTTCTGCAGCCTCTTGCCTCTTTCTCCACCCCTCTTCACCCCTGTTGCCTCTTTCTGCACCTCTCTTTCCTCTTTCTGCATTTCTGTTGCTTCTTTCTGCACCTTTCTTTCTTTTTCTGCACTTCTCTTGCCTCTTTCTGCAAATCTTTTCTACTTTCTGCACCTATTTTGTCTCTTTCTGCACCTCCCTTGCCTCTTTCTGCACCC
The DNA here is from genome assembly GCA_963921515.1 of Calotriton arnoldi. Lineage (NCBI taxonomy): Eukaryota > Metazoa > Chordata > Amphibia > Caudata > Salamandridae > Calotriton > Calotriton arnoldi. Next base: position 81,873 of record CAWUFW010021118.1, read on the forward strand.
CTCTTTCCTCTTTCTGCATCCTTCCTGCCTCTTTCTGCACCTCTGTTACTTCTTTCTGCACTTCTTTTGTTTCTTTATGCACCTCTCTTGCTTCTTTCTGCACCCCTCTTGCCTCATTCTCCACCCCACTTCTCTCTTTCTGCACCTCTGTTGCTTCTTTCTGCACCTCTCTCGCTTCTTTCTGCACCCCTTTGCCTCTTTCTGCACCCCTCTTCCCTCTTTCTGCACCCCTCTCGCCTCTTGCCTCTTTCTGCACCTCTGTTCCTTCTTTCTGCACTTCTTCTGTTTCTTTCTGTAGCTCTCTTGCTTCTTTCTGCACCACTTTGCCTCTTTCTCCACCCATCCACCCTCTTTCTGCAGCCCTGTTGTCTCTTTCAGCACCTCTGTTCTTTCTTTCTGCACGTCTTTTGTTTTTTCTGCACATCTCTTGCTTCTTTCTGCACCCCACGTGCCTCTTTCTGCACCCCTCTTCCCTCTTTCTACACCCCTCTTGCCTGTTTCTGCACCTCTGTTGCTTCTTTCTGCACTCCTCTTGCTTCTTTCTAAACTCCTCGTGCCTCTTTCTGCACCTCTGTTCCTTCTTTCTGCACTTCTTTTCTTTCTATCTGCACCTCCCACTTCTTTCTGCACCCATTTCCCTCTTTATGCACCCCTCTTGCCTCTTTCTGCACCTTTAATCCTTCTTTCTGCACTTCTTTTGTTTTTTCAGCAGCTCTCATGCTTCTTTCTGCACCCCTTGCCTCTTTCTCCACCCTCTTCCCTCTTTCTGCACCCCAGTTGCCCCTTTCTGCACTTCTGTTCCTTCTTTCTGCACTTCTTTTGTTTCTTTTTGCACGTCTATTACTTCTTTCTGCACCCCTTGTGCCTCTTTCTGCACCCCTCTTCCCTCTTTTTGCATAACCTCTTGCCTCTTTCTGTACCTCTGTTGCTTCTTTCTGCACTTCTTTTGTTTCTTTCTGCAACCCTCTTGCCTCTTTCTGCACCTCTGTTCCTTCTTTCTGCACTTCTTTTGTTTGTTTATACACCTCTCGCTTCTTTCTGCACCACTTTTGCCTCTTTCTGCACCCCTCTTGCCTCTTTCTGCACCTCTGTTCCTTCTTTCTGCTCGTCCATTGTTTCTTTCTGCACCTCTGTTCCTTTTTTCTGCCCTTCTTTTGTTTCTTTCTGCAACTCTCTTGCTTCTTTCTGAAAGCCTCTTGCTTCTTTCTGCACCCCTCGTGCCTCTTTGATACCCCTCTTCCCTCTTTCTGTACCCCTCTTGCAACTTTCTGTACATCTGTTCCTTTTTTCTGCACTTCTTCTGTTTCTTTCTGCACCTCTCTTTTTTTTATGTATCCCTCTTGCCTCTTTCTCTACCCCACTTCCCCCTTTCTGGATCTCTGTTGATTCTTTATGCACTTCTCCTTCTTCTTTCTGCACCTCTCTTGCTTCTTTCTGCACCCCACGTGCCTCTTTCTTCACCCTTATTCCCTCTTTCTGCACTCCTCTTGCCTCTTTATGCACCTCTGTTGCTTCTTTCTGTACCTCTTTTGTTTCTTTCTGCACCCCTCTTGCCTCTTTCTGCACCTCTGTTCCTTCTTTCTGCACTACTTCTGTTTCTTTCTGCACCTCTTGCTTCTTTCTGCACCCCTTATGCCTCTTTTTGCACCCATCTTGCCCCTTTCTGCACCTCTGTTCCTTCTTTCTGCACTTCTTTTGTTTCTTTCTGCAGCTCTCTTGCTTCTTTCTGCAGCCTCTTGCCTCTTTCTCCACCCCTCTTCCCTCTTTCTTCACCCCTGTTGCCTCTTTCTGCACCTCTCTTTCCTCTTTCTGCATTTCTGTTGCTTCTTTCTGCACCTTTCTTTCTTTTTCTGCACTTCTCTTGGCTCTTTCTGCAAATCTTTTCTACTTTCTGCTCCTCTTTTGTCTCTTTCTGCACCTCCCTTGCCTCTTTCTGCACCCCTCTTTCCTCTTTCTGCATCCTTCCTGCCTCTTTCTGCACCTCTGTTACTTCTTTCTGCACTTCTTTTGTTTCTTTATGCGCCTCTCTTGCTTCTTTCTGCACCCCTCTTGCCTCATTCTCCACCCCACTTCTCTCTTTCTGCACCTCTGTTGCTTCTTTCTGCACCTCTCTTGCCTCTTTCTGCACCCCTTGTGCCTCTTTCACACCCCTCTTCCTGCACCCCTCTTCCCTCTTTCTGCACTTCTGTTCCTTCTTTCTGCACTTCTTTTGTTTCTTTCTCCACCTCTCACTTCTTTCTGCACCCCTTTTGCCTCTTTCTGCACCCCTCTTCCCTCTTTCTGCACCCCTCTCGCCTCTTGCCTCTTTCTGCACCTCTGTTCCTTCTTTTTGCACTTCTTCTGTTTCTTTCTGCAGCTCTCTTGCTTCTTTCTGCACCCCCTTGCCTCTTTCTCCACCCATCCACCCTTTTTCTGCACCCCTGTTGTCTCTTTCTGCACCTCTGTTCTTTCTTTCTGCACTTCTTTTGTTTCTTTCTGCACATCTCTTGCTTCTTTCTGCACCCCACATACCTCTTTCTGCACCCCTCTTCCCTCTTTCTGCACCCCTCTTGCCTGTTTCTGCACCTCTGTTGCTTCTTACTGCACTGCTCTTGCTTCTTTCTGCACTCCTCGTGCCTCTTTCTGCACCTCTGTTCCTTCTTTCTGCACTTCTTTTCTTTCTTTCTATACCTCTCGCTTCTTTCTGCACCCCTTTTGCCTCTTTCTGCACCCCTCTTGCCTGTTTCTGCACCTCTGTTCCTTCTTTCTGCACTTCTTTTGTTTCTTGCTGCAGCTCTCATGCTTCTTTCTGCACCCCTTGCCTCATTCTCTACACCTCTTCCTGCACCCCTGTTGCCCCTCTCTGCACCTCTGTTCCTTCTTTCTGCACGTCTTTTGTTTCTTTCTGCACATCTCTTGCTTCTTTCTGCACCCTTGTGCCTCTTTCTGCACCCCTCTTCCCTCTTTTTGCAACCCTCTTGCCTCTTTCTGCACCTCTGTTGCTTCTTTCTGCACTTTTTTTGTTTCTTTCTGCCCCCCTCTTGCCTCTTTCTGCACCTCTGTTCCTTCTTTCTGCACTTCTTTTGTTTCTTTCTGCACCTCTCACTTCTTTCTGCACCCCTTTTGCCTCTTTCTGCACCCCTCTTGCCTCTTTCTGCACCTCTGTTCCTTCTTTCTGCAGCTCTCTTGTTCCTTTCTGCACCAGCTTGCCTCTTTCTCCACCCCTCTTCCCTCTTTCTTCACCCCTATTGCCTCTTTCTGCACCTCATCTTCCTTCTATCGGCACTTCTTTTGTTTCTAGCTGCACATCTCTTGCTTCTTTCTGCACCCGGCGTGCCTCTTTCTGCAGCCCTCTTCCCTCTTTTTGCACCCCTCTTGCCTCTTTCTGCACCTCTGTTGCTTCTTTCTGCACCTCTTTGCTTCTTTCTGCACCACTCATGCTTCTTTTTGCACACCTCTTCCCTCTTTCTGCTTCCCTCTTGCCTCTTTCTGCTCCCCTGTTCCTTCTTTCTGCTCTTCTTTTGTTTTTTTCTGCACCTCTTTTGCTTCTTTCTGCACCCCTCTTGCCACTTTCTCCACCACTGTTCCCCATTTTTGCATCTCTGTTGCTTCTTTCTGCACTTCTCTTGCCTCTTTCTCCACCCCTCATCCCTCTTTCTCCACCTCTGTTGCTTCTTTCTGCACTTTTCTTGCTTCTTTCTGCACCTCTGTCCCTTCTTTCTACAAACATTATGCCTCTTTCTGCACAACTCTTCCCTCTTTCTGCACCCCTATTGCCTCTTTCTGCACCTCTGTTTATTCTTTCTGCACTTCTTTTGTTTCTTTCTGCAACTCTCTTGCTTCTTTCTGCACCCCTCTTGCTTCTTTCTGCACACCTATTGCCCCTTTCACACCTTTTACACCCCTCTTTCTGCACCGCTCTTGCCTCATTCTGCACCTCTGTTCCTTCTTTCTGCAGTTCTTTTGTTTCTATCTGCACCTCTCTTGTTTCTTTCTGTGTCCCTCTTGCCTCTTTCTCCACCCCACTTCCCCCTTTCTGGATCTCTGTTGCTTCTTTAAGCACTTCTCTTTCTTCTTTCTGCAACTCTCTTGCTTCTTTCTGCATCCTTTGTGCCTCTTTCTACACCCCTCTTCCCTCTTTTTGCACTCCTCTTGCCTCTTTCCGCACCTCTGTTGCTTCTTTCTGTACGTCTTTTGTTTTTTTCTGCACCCCTCTTGCCTCTTTCTGCACCTCTGTTCCTTCTTTCTGCACATCTTTTGTTTCTTTCTGCACCTCTCGCTACTTTCTGCACCCCTTATGCCTCTTTCTGTACCCCTCTTGTCTCTTTCTGCAACTCTCTTGCTTCTTTCTGAAAGCCTCTTGCTTCTTTCTGCACCCCTCGTGCCACTTTGATACCCCTCTTCCCTCTTTCTGTACCCCTCTTGCAACTTTCTGTACCTCTGTTCCTTTTTTCTGCACTTCTTCTGTTTCTTTCTGCACCTCTCTTTTTTTATGTATCCCTCTTGACTCTTTCTCTACCCCACTTCCTCCTTTCTGGATCTCTGTTGATTCTTTATGCACTTCTCCTTCTTCTTTCTGCACCTCTCTTGCTTCTTTCTGCACCCCACGTGCCTCTTTCTTCACCCTTATTCCCTCTTTCTGCACTCCTCTTGCCTCTTTATGCACCTCTGTTGCTTCTTTCTGTACCTCTTTTGTTTCTTTCTGCACCCCTCTTGCCTCTTTCTGCACCTCTGTTCCTTCTTTCTGCACTACTTCTGTTTCTTTCTGCACCTCTTGCTTCTTTCTGCACCCCTTATGCCTCTTTCTGCACCCATCTTGCCCCTTTCTGCACCTCTGTTCCTTCTTTCTGCACTTCTTTTGTTTCTTTCTGCAGCCTCTTGCCTCTTTCTCCGCCCCTCTTCCCTCTTTCTTCACCCCTGTTGCCTCTTTCTGCACCTCTCGTTCCTCTTTCTGCATTTCTGTTGCTTTTTTCTGAACCTTTCTTTCTTTTTCTGCACTTCTCTTGGCTCTTTCTGCAAATCCTTTCTACTTTCTGCACCTCTTTTGTCTCTTTCTGCACCTCCCTTGCCTCTTTCTGCACCCCTCTTTCCTCTTTTTGAATCCTTCCTGCCTCTTTCTGTACCTCTGTTACTTCTTTCTGCACTTCTTTTGTTTCTTTATGCACCTCTCTTGCTTCTTTCTGCACCCCTCTTGCCTCATTCTCCACCCCACTTCTCTCTTTCTGCACCTCTGTTGCTTCTTTCTGCACCTCTCTTGCTTCTTTCTGCACCCCTTGTGCCTCTTTCACACCCTTCTTCCTGCACCCCTCTTCCCTCTTTCTGCACCTCTGTTCCTTCTTTATGCACTTCTTTTGTTTCTTTCTCCACCTCTCACTTCTTTCTGCACCCCTTTTGCCTCTTTCTGCACCCCTCTTCCCTCTTTCTGCACCCCTCTCGCCTCTTGCCTCTTTCTGCACCTCTGTTCCTTCTTTTTGCACTTCTTCTGTTTCTTTCTGAAGCTCTCTTGCTTCTTTGTGCACCCTCTTGCCTCGTTCTCCACCCATCCACCCTCTTTCTGCACACCTGTTCTTTCTTTCTGCACCTCTGTTCTTTCTTTCTGCACTTCTTTTGTTTCTTTCTGCACATCTCTTGTTTCTTTCTGCACCCCACATACCTCTTTCTGCACCCCTCTTCCCTCTTTCTGCACCCCTCTTGCCTGTTTCTGCACCTCTGTTGCTTCTTTCTGCACTGCTCTTGCTTCTTTCTGCACTCTTCGTGCCTCTTTCTGCACCTCTGTTCCTTCTTTCTGCACTTCTTTTCTTTCTTTCTATACCTCTCGCTTCTTTCTGCACCCCTTTTGCCTCTTTCTGCACCCCTCTTGCCTGTTTCTGCACCTCTGTTCCTTCTTTCTGCACTTCTTTTGTTTCTTGCTGCAGCTCTCATGCTTCTTTCTGCACCCCTTGCCTCATTCTCTACACCTCTTCCTGCACCCCTGTTGCCCCTCTCTGCACCTCTGTTCCTTCTTTCTGCACGTCTTTTGTTTCTTTCTGCACATCTCTTGCTTCTTTCTGCACCCTCGTACCTCTTTCTGCACCCCTCTTCCCTCTTTTTGCAACCCTCTTGCCTCTTTCTGCACCTCTGTTGCTTCTTTCTGCACTTTTTTTGTTTCTTTCTGCCCACCTCTTGCCTCTTTCTGCACCTCTGTTCCTTCTTTCTGCACATCTTTTGTTTCTTTCTGCACCTCTCACTTCTTTCTGCACCCCTTTTGCCTCTTTCTGCACCCCTCTTGCCTCTTTCTGCACCTCTGTTCCTTCTTTCTGCTCTTCTGTTTCTTTCTGCAGCTCTCTTGTTCCTTTCTGCACCAGCTTGCCTCTTTCTCCACCCCTCTTCCCTCTTTCTTCACCCCTATTGCCTCTTTCTGCACCTCATCTTCCTTCTATCGGCACTTCTTTTGTTTCTTGCTGCACATCTCTTGCTTCTTTCTGCACCCGGCGTGCCTCTTTCTGCAGCCCTCTTCCCTCTTTTTGCACCCCTCTTGCCTCTTTCTGCACCTCTGTTGCTTCTTTCTGTACCTCTTTGCTTCTTTCTGCACCACTCATGCTTCTTTTTGCACACCTCTTCCCTCTTTCTGCTTCCCTCTTGCCTCTTTCTGCTCCCCTGTTCCTTCTTTCTGCTCTTCTTTTGTTTTTTTCTGCACCTCTTTTGCTTCTTTCTGCACCCCTCTTGCCACTTTCTCCACCACTGTTCCCCATTTTTGCATCTCTGTTGCTTCTTTCTGCACTTCTCTTGCCTCTTTCTCCACCCCTCATCCCTCTTTCTCCACCTCTGTTGCTTCTTTCTGCACTTTTCTTGCTTCTTTCTGCACCTCTGTCCCTTCTTTCTACAACCATTATGCCTCTTTCTGCACCCCTATTGCCTCTTTCTGCACCTCTGTTTATTCTTTCTGCACTTCTTTTGTTTCTTTCTGCAACTCTCTTGCTTCTTTCTGCACCCCTCTTGCTTCTTTCTGCACACCTTCTGCCCCTTTCACACCTTTCACACCCCTCTTCCCTCTTTCTGCACTGCTCTTGCCTCATTCTGCACCTCTGTTCCTTCTTTCTGCAGTTCTTTTGTTTCTATCTGCACCTCTCTTGTTTCTTTCTGTGTCCCTCTTGCCTCTTTCTCCACCCCACTTCCCCCTTTCTGCATCTCTGTTGCTTCTTTAAGCACTTCTCTTTCTTCTTTCTGCACCTCTCTTGCTTCTTTCTGCATCCTTTGTGCCTCTTTCTACACCCCTCTTCCCTCTTTTTGCACTCCTCTTGCCTCTTTCCGCACCTCTGTTGCTTCTTTCTGTACTTCTTTTGTTTTTTTCTGCACCCCTCTTGCCTCTTTCTGCACCTCTGTTCCTTCTTTCTGCACATCTTTTGTTTCTTTCTGCACCTCTCGCTACTTTCTGCACCCCTTATGCCTCTTTCTGTACCCTTCTTGTCTCTTTCTGCACCTCGAATCCTTCTTTCTGCACTTCTTTTGTTTCTTTCTGCGGCTCCGATGCTTCTTTCTGCACCCCTTTCCTCTTTCTCTACCCCTCTTCCCTCTTTCTGCACCCCTGTTGCCCCTTTCTGCAACTGTGTTCCTTCTTTCTGCACTTCTTTTGTTTTTTTATGAACGTCTCTTGCTTCTTTCGGCACCCCACATGCATCTTTCCGCTCCCCTCTTCTCTCTTTTTGCACCCCTCTTGCCTCTTTCTGCACCTTTGTTCCTTCTTTCTGGACTTCTTTTGTTTCTTTATGCACCTCTCGCTTCTTTCTGCACCCCTTATGCCTCTTTCTGCACCCCTCTTGCCTCTTTCTGCACCTCTGTTCCTTCTTTCTGCACTTCTTTTGTTTCTTTCTGCAGCTTTCTTGCTTCCTTCTGCAGCCCCTTGCCTCTTTCTCCACCCCTCTTCCCTCTTTCTTCACCCCTGTTGCCTTTTTCTGAACCTCTGTTCCTTCTTTCTGCACTTCTTTTGTTTCTTTCTGCACATCTCATGCTTCTTTCTGCACCCCTCGTGCCTCTTTCTGCGCCCCTCTTCCCTCTCTTTGCTCCCCTCTTGCCTCTTTCTGCACCTATGTTGCTTCTTTCTGCACTCCTCTTGCTTCTTTCTACACCTCTCTTGCTTTTTTCTGCACCACTTGTTCTTCTATCTGCACCCCTCTTCCCTCTTTCTGCACCCCTGTAGTCTCTTTCTGCACCTCTGTTCCTTCTTACTGCACTTCTTTTGTTTCTTTCTGCACCTCTCTTCCTTCTTTCTGCACCCCACTTGCCACTTTCTCCACCCCATTTCCACATTTTTACATCTCTGTTGCTTCTTTTTGCACATCTCTTGCCTCTTTCTCCACCCCTCATCCCTCTTACTGCACCTCTGTTGCTTCTTTCTGCACTTCTTTTGTTTCTTCCTGCACCTCTTGCTTCTTTCTGCATCCCTTATGTTTCTTTCTGCACCCCTCTTGCCTCTTTCTGCACCTCTGTTTCTTCTTTCTGCACTTCTCTTTTTCTTTCTGCAGCTTTCTTGCTTCTTTCTGAAGCCCCTTGCCTCTTTCTCCACCCCTCTTCCCTCTTTCTTCACCCCTGTTGCCTCTTTCTGCACCTCTGTTCCTTCTTTCTGTACTACTCTTTATACTTTCTGCACCTCTCTTGCTTCTTTCTGCACCACTTGTTCTTCTTTCTGCACCCCTCCTGCCTCTTTCTGCACCTCTGCTCCTTCTTTCTGCTCTTCTTTTGTTTCTTTCTGCATCTCTCTTGCTTCTTTCTGCTCCCCTCTTGCCGCTTTTTCCAACCCTGTTCCCCCTTTTTGAATCCCTGTTGCTTCTTTCTGCACTTCTCTTTCCTATTTCTCAACCCCTCATCCCTCTTGCTGCACCTCTGTTGCTTATTTCTGCAACCCTTGTGCCTCTTTCTGCACCCCTTTTCCCTCTTTCTGTTCCACTCTTGCCTCATTCTGCACCTCTGTTCCTTCTTTCTGCACTTATTTTGCTGCCCTCTGCAACTCTCTTGCTTATTTCTGTATCCCTCTTGCCTCTTTCTCCACCCCACTTCCCCCTTTCTGCATCTCTGTTGCTTCTTTATGCACTTCTCATGCTTCTTTCTGCACCTCTCTTGCTTCTTTCTGCACCCCTCGTGCCTCTTTCTCCACCCATCTTCCCTCTTTCTGCATTCCTCTTGCCTCTTTCTGCACCTCTGTTCCTTCTTTCTGCACTTCTTTCTTTTCTTTATGCACCTCTCGCTTCTTTCTGCACCCCTTATACCCCTTTCTCCACCCCTCTTGCTTCTTTCTGCACCTCTGTTCCTTTTTTCTGCATTTCTTTTGTTTCTTTCTGCAGCTCTCTTGCTTCATTCTGCAGCCCCTTGCCTCTTTCTCCACCCCTCTTCCCTCTTTTTTCACCCCTCTTGCCTCTTTCTGCACCTCTGTTCCTTGTTTCTGCACTTCTTTTGTTTCTTTCTGCATGTCTCTTGCTGCTTTCTGCAACCCTCGTGCCTCTTTCTGCACCTCTTCCTTCTTTTTGCATCTCACTTGCCTCATTCTGCACCTCTGTTGCTTCTTTCAGCACTCTTCTTGCTTCTTTCTACACCTCTATTACTTCTTTCTGCACCACTTGTGCTTCTTTCTGCACCCCTCTTCCCTCTTTCTGCACCCCTCTTGTCTCTTTCTGCACCTCTGTTCCTTCTTTCTGCACTACTTTTGTTTCTTTCTACACCTCTCTTCCTTCTTTCTGCACCCCCCTTGCCACTTTCTCCACCCCTGTTCCACGTTTTTACATCTCTGTTGCTTCTTTTTGAACATCTCTTGCCTCTTTCTCCACCCCTCATCCCTCTTACTGCACCTCTGTTGCTTCTTTCTGCACTTCTGTTGCTTCTTTCTGCACCTCTGTCCCTTCTTTTTGCAACCCTTGTGCCTCTTTCTGCATCCCTCTTCCCTCTTTCTGCGCCCCTCTTGCCTCTTTCTGCACCTCTGTTCCTTCTTTCTGTACTTCTTTTGTTTCTTGCTGCACCTCTCGCTTCTTTCTGCATCCCTTATGTTTCTTTCTGCACCCCTCTTGCCTCTTTCTGCACCTATGTTCCTTTTTTCTGCACTTCTTTTTTCTTTCTGCAGCTCTCTTGCTTCTTTATGAAGCCCCTTGCCTCTTTCTCCACCCCTCTTCCCTCTTTCTTCACCCCTGTTGCCTTTTTCTGCACCTCTGTTCCTTCTTTCAGCACTTCTTTTGTTTCTTGCTGTAAATCACTTGCTTCTTTCTGCACCCCTTGTGCCTCTTTCTGCACCCCTCTTCCCTCTTTTTGCACCCCTCTTGCCTCTTTCTGCACCTCTGTTGCTTCTTTCTGTACTACTCTTTATCCTTTCTGCACCTCTCTTGCTTCTTTCTGCACCACTTGTTCTTCTTTCTGCACCCCTCCTGCCTCTTTCTGCACCTCTGTTCCTTCTTTCTGCTCCTCTTTTGTTTCTTTCTGCACCTCTCTTGCTTCTTTCTGCACCCCTCTTGCCACTTTTTCCACCCCTGTTCCCCCTTTTTCCATCTCTGTTGCTTCTTTCTGCACTTCTCTTTCCTCTTTCTCAACCCCTCATCCCTCTTGCTGCACCTCTGTTGCTTATTTCTGCAACCCCTGTGCCTCTTTATGCACCCCTTTTCCCTTTTTCTGTTCCACTCTTGCCTCATTCTGCACCTCTGTTTCTTCTTTCTGCAATTATTTTGTTTCCCTCTGCAACTCTCTTGCTTCTTTCTGCACCTTTGTTCCTTCTTTCTGCACTTCTTTTGTTTCTTTATGCACCTCTCGCTTCTTTCTGCACCCCTTATGCCTCTTTCTGCACCCTCTTGCCTCTTTCTGCACCTCTGTTCCTTCTTTGGGCACTTCTTTTGTTTCTTTCTGCAGCTCTCTTGCTTCTTTCTGCAGCCCCTTGCCTCTTTCTCCACCCCTCTTCCCTCTTTCTTCACCCCTGTTGCCTCTTTCTGCACCTCTGTTCCTTCTTTCTGCACTTCTTTTGTTTCTTTCTGCACATCTCATGCTTCTTTCTGCACCCCTCGTACCTCTTTCTGCACCCCTCGTCCCTCTTTTTGAATAACTCTTGCCTCTTTCTGTACCTATGTTGCTTCTTTCTGCACTCCTCTTTCTTCTTTCTACACCTCTCTTGCTTCTTTCTGCACCACTTGTTCTTCTATCTGCACCCCTCTTCCCTCTTTCTGCACCCCTCTAGTGTCTTTCTGCACCTCTGTTCCTTCTTACTGCACTTCTTTTGTTTCTTTCTGCACCTCTCTTCCTTCTTTCTGCACCCCGCTTGCCACTTTCTCAACCCCTGTTTCACGTTTTTACATCTCTGTTGCTTCTTTTTGCACATCTCTTGCCTCTTTCTCCACCCCTCATCCCTCTTACTGCACCTCTGTTGCTTCTTTCTGCACTTCTCTTGCTTCTCTCTGCACCTCTGTCCCTTCTTTCTGCAACCCTTGTGCCTCTTTTTGTATCCCTCTTGCCTCTTTCTGCACCTCTGTTCCTTCTTTCTGCACTTCTTTTGTTTCTTCCTGCACCTCTCACTTCTTTCTGCATCCCTTATGTTTCTTTCTGCACCCCTCTTGCCTCTTTCTGCACCTCTGTTCCTTCTTTCTGCACTTCTTTTTTTCTTTCTGCAGCTCTCTTGCTTCTTTCTGAAGCCCCTTGCCTCTTTCTCCACCCCTCGTCCCTCTTTCTTCACCCCTGTTGCCACTTTCTGCACCTCTGTTCCTTCTTTCTACACTTCTTTTGTTTCTTGCTGTAAATCACTTGCTTCTTTCTGCACCCCTTGTGCCTCTTTCTGCACCCCTCTTCCCTCTTGTTGCACCCCTCTTGCCTCTCTCTGCACCTCTGTTGCTTCTTTCTGTACTACTCTTTATCCTTTCTGCACCTCTCTTGCTTCTTTCTGCACCACTTGTTCTACTTTCTGCACCCCTCCTGCCTCTTTCTGCACCTCTGTTCCTTCTTTCTGCTCTTCTTTTGTTTCTTTCTGCATCTCTCTTGCTTCTTTCTGCACCCCTCTTGCTGCTTTTTCCAACCCTGTTCCCCCTTTTTGCATCTCTGTTGCTTCTTTCTGCACTACTCTTTCCTCTTTCTCAACCCCTCATCCCTCTTGCTGCACCTCTGTTGCTTATTTCTGCAACCCTTGTGCCTCTTTCTGCATCCCTTTTCCCTCTTTCTGTTCCACTCTTGCCTCATGCTGCACCTCTGTTCCTTCTTTCTGCACTTATTTTGTTTCCCTCTGCAACTTTTTTGCTTCTTTCTGTATCCCTCTTGCCTCTTTCTCCACCCCACTTCCCCTTTTCTGCATCTCTGTTGCTTCTTTATGCACTTCTCATGCTTCTTTCTGCACCTCTCTTGCTTCTTTCTGCACCCCTCGTGCCTCTTTCTGCACCCATCTTCCATCTTTCTGCACTCCTCTTGCCTCTTTCTGCACCTCTGTTCCTTCTTTCTGCACTTCGTTCTTTTCTTTATGCACCTCTCGCTTCTTTCTGTACCCCTTATGCCCCTTTCTGCACCTCTCTTTCCTCTTTCTGCACCTCTGTTCATTCTTTCTGCTCTTCTTTTGTTTCTTTCTGCAGCTCTCTTGCTTCATTCTGCAGCCCCTTGCCTCTTTCTCCACCCCTCTTCCCTCTTTTTTCACCCCTCTTGCCTCATTCTAAATCTCTCTTCCTTGTTTCTGCACTTCTTTTGTTTCTTTCTGCACGTCTCTTGCTTCTTTCTGCAACCCTCGTGCCTCTTTCTGTACCTCTTCCTCCTTTTTGCACCTCACTTGCCTCTTTATGCACCTCTGTTGCTTCTTTCAGTACTCCTCTTGCTTCTTTCTACACCTCTCTTGCTTCTTTCTGTACCACTTGTGCTTCTTTCTTCACCCCTATTCCCTCTTTTGGCAACCCTCTTGCCTCTTTCTGCACCTCTGCTGCTTCTTTCTGCACTACTCCTGCTTCTTTCTGCACCTCTGTCCCTTCTTTCTGCAACCCTTGTCCTCTTTCTGCACCCCTCTACCCTCTTTCTGCACCCTCTTGCCTCTTTCTGCACCTCTGTTCCTTCTTTCTGCACTTATTTTGTTTCTTTCTGCAATTCTCTTGCTTCTTTCTATACCCCTCATGCCTCTTTCTGCACCCCTATTCCCTCTTTTGGCAATCCTCCTGCCTCTTTCTGCACCTCTGTTGCTTCTTTCTGCACTACTCCTGCTTCTTTCTGCACCTCTTTGCTTCTTTCTGCAGCACTTGTGCTTCTTTCTGCACCCCTCTTCCCTCTTTCTGCACACCTCTTGCCTCTTTCTGCACCTTTGTTCCTTCTTTCTGCTCTTCTTTTGTTTCTGTCTGCACCTCTCTGGCTTTTTTCTGCACCCCTCTTCCACTTTCTCCACCCCTGTTCCCCGTTTTTGCATCTCAGTTGCTTCTTTCTGCACTTCTCTTGCCTCTTTCTCCACCCCACTTCCCTCTTTCTGCACCTCTCTTGCCTCTTTCTGCACCTCTGTTCCTTCTTTCTGCACTTCTTTTGTTTCTTTCTGCAACTCTCTTGCTTCTTTCTGCACCCCTCTTGCTTCTTTCTGCACCCTTTGTGCCACTTTCACACCCCTCTTCCCTCTTTCTGCACCCCTCTTGCCTCTTTCTGCACCTCTGTTCCTTCTTTCTGGATTTTTTTGTTTCTTTCTGCACCTCTCTTGTTTCTTTGTGTATCCCTCTTACCTCTTTCTCCACCCCACTTTCCCCTTTCTGCATCTCTGTTGCTTCTTCATGCACTTCTCTTTCTTCTTTCTGCACCTCTCTTGCTTCTTTCTGCACCCCTTGTGTCTCTTTCTGCAACCCTCTTCCCTGTTTCTGCACTCCTCTTGCCTCTTTCTGCACCTCTGTTGCTTCTTTCTGCACTTCTTTTGTTTCTTTCTGTACCCATCCTGCTTCTTTCTGCACCTCTGTTCCTTCTTTCTGCACTTCTTTTGTTTCTTTCTGAACCTCTCGCTTCTTCTGCACCCCTTATACCTCTTTCTGCACCCCTCTTGCCTCTTTCTGCACCTCTGTTCCATCTTTCTGCACTTATTTTGTTTCTTTCTGCAGCTCTCTTGCTTCTTTCTGCAACCCCTTGCCTCTTTCTCCACCCCTCTTCCCTCTTTTTGCACCTCTGTTCCTTCTTTCTGCACTTTGATTGTTTCTTTCTGTACATCTCTTGCATTTTCTGCACCCCTTGTGCCTCTTTCTTCACCCGTCTTCCCTCTTCTTACACCCCTCTTGCCTATTTCTGCACCTCTGTTGCTTGTTTCTGCACTCCTCTTGCTTGTTTCTGCAACTCTCTTGCTTCTTTCTGCACCTCTCTTGCTTCTTTCTGCAATACTTGTGCTCCTTTCTGCACCCCTCTCCCCTCTTTCTGCACCCCTCTTGCCTCTTTTTGCACCTCTGTTCCTTCTTTCTGCTCTTCTTTTGTTTCTTTCTGCGCCTCTCTTGCTTCTTTCTGCACCCGTCTTGCCGCTTTCTCCACCCCTGTTCCCCCTTTTTGCATCTCTGTTGCTTCTTTCTGCACTTCTCTTGCCTCTTTCTCCACCCCTCATCCCTCTTTCTGCACCTCTGTTGCTTCTTTCTGCAGCCCTTGTGCCTCTTTCTGCATCCCTTTTCCCTCTCTCTGCTCCCCTCTTGCCTCTTTCTGCACCTCTGTTACTTCTTTCTGCACTTATTTTGTTTCTTTCTGCAACTCTCTTGCTTCTTTCTGTATCCTTCTTGACTCTTTCTCCATCCCACTTCCCCTTTTTGCATCTCTGTTGCTTCTTTCTGCATTTCTCTTGCCTCTTTCTCCACCCCTCATCCCTCTTTCTGCACCTCTGTTGCTTCTTTCTGCAGCCCTTGTGCCTCTTTCTGCACCCCTTTTCCCTCTCTCTGTTCCCCTCTTGCTTCTTTCTGCACCTCTGTTGCTTCTTTCTGCACTTTTTTGTTTCTTTCTGCACCCCTCTTGCCTCTTTCTGCACCTCTGTTCCTTCCTTCTGCACTTCTTTTGTTTCTTTATGCACCTCTCGCTTCTTTCTGCACTGCTTATGCCTCTTTCTGTACACCTCTTGCCTCTTTCTGCACCTCTGTTCCTTCTTTCTGTACTTCTTTTGTTTCTTTCTGCAGCTCTCGTGCTTCTTTCTGCAGCCCCTTGCCTCTTCCTCCACCCCTCTTCACTCTTTCTTCACCTCTGTTGCCTCTTTCTGCACCTCTGTTCCTTCTTTCTGCACTTCTTTCGTTTCTTTATGCACCTCTCGCTTCTTTCTGCACCTCTGATGCCTCTTTCTGCACACCTCTTGCCTCTTTCTGCACCTCTGTTCCTTCTTTCTGTACTTCTTTTGTTTCTTCATACAGCTCTTCTGCTTCTTTCTGCTCCCCTCATGCCTCTTTCTGCACCACTCTTCCCTCTTTTTGTATCCCTCTTGCCTCTTTCTGCACCTCTGTTGTTTCTTTCTGCACTACTCTTGCTTCTTTCTACACCTCTCTTGCTTTTTCTGCGCAACTCATGCTTCTTTCTCCCCCCTTCTTGCCACTATCTCCACCCATGTTCCCTCTTTTTGCATCTCTGTTGCTTCTTTATGCACTTCTCTTACCTCTTTCTCCACTCCTCATCCCTCTTTCTGCACCTCTGTTGCTTCTTTCTGCACTTCTCTTGCTTCGTTCTGCACCTCTGTCCCTTCTTTCTGCAACCCTTGTGCCCCTTTCTGCACCCCTTTTCCCTCTTTCTGCTCCCCTCTTGCCTCTTTCTGCACTTCTGTTCCTTCTTTCTGCACTTCTTTTGTTTCTTTCTACAACTCTCTTGCTTCTTTCTGTATCCCTATTACCTCTTTCTCCACCCCACTTCCCCCTTTCTTCATCTCTGTTGCTTCTTTATGCACTTATCTTGCTTATTTCTGCACCTCTCTTGCTTCTTTCTGCACTCCTCTTGCCTCTTTCTGCACCTCTGTTGCTTCTTTCTGCACTTCTTTTGTTTCTTTCTGCACCTCTCTTGCTTCTTTCTGCACCCCTCTTGCCTCTTTCTCTACCCCTTTTCCCCCTTTTTTAATCTCTGTTGCTTCTTTCTGCACTTTGCTTACCTCTTTCTCTGCCCCTCATCTGTCTTTCTGCACCTCTCTTGCTTCTTTCTGCACTTATCTTCCTTCTTTCTGCACCTCCATCCCTTCTTTCTGCAACCCTTGTGCTTCTTTCTGCACCCCTCTTCCCTCTTTCGCCACCCCTCTTGCCTTTCTGCACCTCTGTTCCTTCTTTCTGCACTTCTTTTGTTTCTCTTTTTGCAGCTCTCTTGCTTCTTTCTGCAGCCCCTTGCCTCTTTCTCCACCCCTCTTCCCTCTCTCTTCACCCCTGTTGCCTCTTTCTGCACCTCTGTTCCTTCTTTCTGCACTTTTTTTGTTTCTTTCTGCACATCTCTTGCTTCTTTCTGTACTTCTCTCGCCTCTTTTTGTACTCAAATGGGAAGTGCAAGCTGTGAAGTTTAAAGGTCTGCTTACTCTTGTGACTAAGGTATATGTCTACTCGTATATGTAATCTCACATGTGTTATGCATCTGAAGATGGTAGCTTAAAAGTGGGTAGCTTCTTCTATAGATGGGTAAATGTTCTCAGTTCTGCTCTGTCATTCAGTTGCACAGGCAGACATGTCTTATGTATATAGGTGTTATGGAGCCGCTCAAATACGCTATTGAATAGCCATGTGCCCTGTATTACGAGCAGAAAGAAATACATACACCTTTTTGTACACATTTACAGAGGATGCTGTTTGAAACACAGGTATTCAAGTATTTCTATGTTTATTTTTATGTAATATGTCACTCGGTAAAAGCAGAGACATGCATGCATACCTTCACAAACTTGGTCAGACTTACAACAGTGATATGCTTAGGATTGCTGTTTTATATTTGGTAGGTAGGCCTAGCATTCTGAGCAGTCGATTAATAGTGAACCTTCAAGAGAAAAGTGAGGTTTAAGACATCTTGGGAGAAGGATTGCTGATTAGGTTACTTTGTATGAGTCTGTTGTAAGGTACAGTCAAAGTAGGCCTCTTTCTGCACCTCTATTGGTTCTTTCTGCACTTCTCTTGCTTCTTTCTGTACCTTTCTTCCTCTTTCTGGAATTCTGTTGCCTCTTTCTGCACATCTCTTGCTTCTTTCTGCGCCTTTCTTCCTCTTTCTGGACTTCTGTTGCCTCTTTCTGCACATCTCTTGCTTCTTTCTGCGCCTTTCTTCATCTTTCTACACATGTCCTACCTATGTAAGGATATTTAGAAATTATTAGCATTTAAAAAACCTAGGAAAATTCACTGAAAAAAACAGAGGTTTCAGGGATGTTACAGTTAGGAATTAGCAGTTAAAAAACCTATGAAATTCACTGAACAAAACATAGGTTTCAGTTACGTTATAGTTAGAAATTAGCATTTAAAAACCTTAGAAATGTACTGAAAAAAAACACAGGATTCAGGGACGTTATAGTTAGTTAGACATGTCACTTGTACAAAGCCAGAGAAATTCGGCTGTTATAGTTAGTTGAGCTAACTATAACTCACGCCCCCGCAATGCACTGCTGATGACGTCACATATTGTATCACTCATGACATGGTCAGTGACATCACTGATGACATCACTGATGACATCATCAAGAGACTGGGTGATTTTTAAAAGTTTAAGAATGTTAATTATAGATACGCAAAGGTGTATTGAAGAATGAGTGGGTGTATGAGTGTCTGAATGGATGATTTAATGGGTGCGTGACTGACTATATAAGTGAGAGATTAAACGTGTCTTAGTGAATGTATATATATAATATATATATATATATATAAAAATGTGTTTGAATTTTTTGAATAAGTTTAATAGTAACATTTATTAAGAAAATGATTAAATATCTATAATTTGCATTATATTAGTGTTACTTTTTAAAATATGTATTGTTTAATATGTATATTTATATATATATATATATTCACTGAAAAAACCATAGGTTTCAGGGGCGTTATAGTTAGTTGGACATTTCACTCGTACAAAACCATAGAAATTCCCCCGTTATAGTTAGTTCAGCTAACTATAACTCATGCGCATCCGCAATGCACTGCTGATGACGTCACATATTACATCACTCATGACATGGTCAGTGACATCACTCATGACATCACTCATGACATCTCAAATGACATCACTGATGACATCATCCTTGTGATAGAGAGGCAGACCTCCTCTCACCCTAATATAACCTTTGATACACACACTCAAAAATACAAACTAACATTTTCAAAACAATGGACATACCAATGCCAGTTACAACACACCTATTCAGTAATTCCAAGATCTACACACACATCCACTCATTCACCAACAGTCCCTATACAGTCACTCATACATGTACTCACTCATCATATGTACTCATACACCTATACATCCTGTTACACACCGCCACTCATCCATAGAGTTACTCACACACATAGTCACACATGCAAACAAAGTATCAAACATCCATTTACTTGCATATACAGTTATACACACACTACCACACTTACTTCTACAGAAACTTACACATACTTACTCTCTTAAACAATCACTTATAGAAACACCTACTTATTTGTGCAGGAACTCTTCCAATCTCTCACTCTCACATATACTCACTTATATACACCAATACTCACATATACTAGTTTAAAACGTATGTAGTTACTCATAAAGACACTATTGAGACAGTCATTTACTCACTAACACACCCATACACATACTCATCCACCTATACAGTCCTGCACACATGCTGTCTTCAACACATACAAACAGTGAGTCACTCATTCATGCATCTATGCACTAAGTAATACCCCCACCGAACCATACAGACACTCAGACACTCATACTGATACTCAAAAAACCAACTAATAACCCATATAGACACTCATGTAGCTACTCACCAACCCATGCAGCCACTTATACACAAAGTGAGAGACTGATACAGATATTTTCATATTTAAACATTACTCACTAACCCATGTATTCACTAAGATACACTTAGTCAGTTATACAATCAATTTTACAAAACAAAATCATCCATTTAGACACTTATATACCCATTTATTCTTCCATTGACCTTGAGATATACATATATAAAACATATTTAATTTTCAGAAAAACACACATTCACTGGATGATGTCATCAGTGATGTCATCAGTGATGTCATCAGTGATGTCACTGACCATGTCATGAGTGATGTAATATGTGACGTCATCAGCAGTGCATTGCGGGCGTGCGAGTTATAGTTAGCTGAACTAACTATAACGGGGGAATTTCTATGGTTTTGTACGAGTGAAATGTCCAACTAACTATAACGCCCCTGAAACCTATGGTTTTTCAGTGAATTTCTAAGGTTTTTAAATGCTAATTTCTAACTATAACGTGCCTGAAACCTATGGTTTTTCAGTGAATTTCTAAGGTTTTTTAAATGCTAATTTCTAACTATAACGTGCCTGAAACCTATGGTTTTTTCTGTGTATATATATATATTTATTATACTATGTATACATGTGAAAATGTCTCGGTCCCCTGTTTGATTCGGTGGCACGGAAAAAATGGGTGGAACTGACGTCAGCACGCCGACGAGGTTCTCTTATGGCTCCGATGACGTCATACGGTGTTGCGAGCGGAGCCGTGCTATTATGACGTCCTCGTTGAGGTGGGAGAGCTAGGAAAGAATTTCCATGGAATGCTGGTGCAGGGGATATTCACCTAAGTGTTCAGGCTAGTCATTTGGGAGCAACTGTTTATGTTGCCACTCCAGAAACCGAAAACAGTGATCCGAGGGCAGAGGCCCTGCAGATGGCACACGAGGTGGGGTGCCCAGTCGTGTGTACCGGCGGGGCAGCGAAGTGACACGCACCACATCCCACAAAAAGGTAACGAGGGCACTGAATAACACAGGATCTTCTCTTTGTATCTGGCAGGAACAACGAAGTTAAAATGCCCTAGTACCAAAATGTAGAATTAGTGCTACAACGGTCTTCAAGAGGACCTGCGATGCCGCTTCTGCCTCCCGTACCCTGGAGGTGGCACATGGGTCACGCGGTACGGTCATACTGCGGTGGGGCGCACACTTGTTGACCTCTCATGGCACTGCTCCACACTTCAGGGAGGACGCTTTCCATTAGCTATGTTTTCTGATGACATGTCGCGCCGGCCCCGTCCAACAACAGAACTCCTTTAGATCCAAACAGACTCTTCCACTCTCTCACCGGAAGTGAAACCAGGCCACGTGGACACTTTCACAATACAACAGCCGGGAATGCACTTTTCGGTAAAAAACACATTCCTTCCTCCTAATTAATCAAATAAACGTCTCACTGAAGAACAGGGGCCAGCTTCGATCGGTAAACAGCCGTTACAATGACTTTTTACTTTGCGATACCATTACAACGCAAGCATTACCACGCATGCGTTGTACATCACGAAGTCATTACTACGCATTTTTTAGAACGCATGGTCATTTACCACGCATGCCTTTACAACAAATTTTGTTGTAAAGGTATGTATGGTAAATGACCATGCGTTCTAAAAACATGTAGACGATCCATGTCGTTGTAAGGAAACAGAAGGCTGTTCCGTTTCCTCACAACGGCGTGCACCGCCCCTCAGAGATGACGTGAAGCAGGAACCACGAGGAGAGAGGAACCACGAGGAGTGAGAGGTAAGGGGGATTGGGCATGGGGTGGGGGTTTCTTTTCTAGGGTTTAGGGTAGTGCAGTGGTGTTTGGGTGGGGTAGGGGGTCGTGCTGGGGGTAGTGTTTTAGGGTTTGTTAGTGCAGTGGTGTTTGGGTAGTGTAGGGGGTAGTGCTGGGGTAGTGTTTTAGGGTTTAGGGTAGTGCAGTGGTGTTTGTGTAGTGTAGGGGGTAGTGCTGGGGTAGTGTTTTAAGGTTTAGGGTAGTGCAGTGGTGTTTGGGTAGTGTAGGGGATCATGCTGGGGGTAGTGTTTTAGGGTTTAGGGTCTGGCAGTGGTGTTTGGGTAGTGTAGGGGGTCGTTCTGGGGGTCAATTTAGGGTTTAGGGTAGTGCAGTGGTGTTTGTGTTGTGAGGGGTCGTGCTGGGGGTAGTGTTTTAGGGTTTAGAGTAATGCAGTGGTGTTTGTATAGTGTAGGGGGTTTAGGGTAGTGCAGTGGTGTTTGTGTAGTGTAGGGGGTCATGCTGGGGGCTGTGTTTTAGGGTTTAGGGTAGGGCAGTGGTGTTTGTGTAGTGTAGGGGGTAGTGTTTTAGGGTTTAGGGTTTAGGGTAGTGCAGTGGTGTTTGTGTAGTGTAGGGGGTCATGCTGTGGGTAGTGTTTTAGGGTTTAGGAGTAGTGCAGTTGTGTTTGTGTAGTGTACGGGGTCGTGTTTTAGGGTATAGGGTAGTGCAGTGGTGTTTGGGTAGTGTAGGGGGTCATGATGGGGTTAGTGTTTTAGGGTTTAGGGTAGTGCAGTGGTGTTTGGGTAGTGTAGGGGGTCGTGCTGGGGGTAGTGTTTTAGGGTTTAGGGTAGTGCAGTGGTGTTTGTGTAGTGTGGGAGGTCATGCTGGGGGTAGATTTAGGGTTTAGTGTAGTGCAGTGGTGTTTAGGTAGTGTAGGGAGTCGTGCTGGGGGTAGTGTTTTAGGGTTTAGGGTAGTCCAGTGGTGTTTGTGTAGTGTAGGGAGTCGTGCTGGGGGTAGTGTTTTAGGGTTTAGGGTAGTGCAGTGGTGTTTGGGTAGTATAGGGAGTCGTGCTGGGGTAGTGTTTTAGGGTTTAGGGTAGTGCAGTGGTGTTTGTGTAGTGTAGGGGTCATGCTGGGGGTAGTGTTTTAGGGTTTAGGGTAGTGCAATGGTGTTTGTGTAGTGTAGGGGTAGTGGTTTAGGGTTTAGGGTAGTGCAGTGGTGTTTCTGTACTGTAGGGGGTCGTGCTGGGTTCTAGTGTTTTAGGGTTTAGGGTAGTGCAGTGGTATTTGTGCAGTGTAGGGGGTAGATTTAGGGTTTAGGGTAGTGCAGTGGTTTTTGGGTAGTGTAGGGGTCATGCTGGGGGTAGTGTTTTTGAGTTTAGGGTAGTGCAGTTGTGTTTGGGTAGTGAAGGGGGTCGTGCTGGGGTAGTGTTTTAGGGTTTAGGGTATTGCAGTGGTGTTTGGGTAGTGTAGGGGTCAACCAACATGAATTTGTCCTTGTGTGATGTAACCAATGCTCATGTAAAGCACTCCAATACCTGACCAGTCTGCACTATATAAAACTGCAAAAAAACAAAAAATAAAAAGTGTTTTGCACACTTCTGTCATTGGGCTATACGTGGGCTACCTCTGGGTGATATTTGTGCTACATTTGGGCTCTTTTTTCTCTGGTGGCCATCTTGGGAAACTTATTTGTTATGAAGTTTCCTAATTTCCTCATTTACTACAGTCTCCTCAGTAGGAAATGCTTTCAGTTTTTTACTTTGATTCCATCAAGAAGGCATTCAGATGTGTCACACATTTACCATAAATTCAGAATGTTAGCACTCTAGTTGTTCATTAGATCACTGTTAGTAAAGCTACTGCTCACCAAGGAGTTAACTGGAAGTCTACTGCTGGTATTGAAAGTGATTGTTTCAGTCTGCATGTCAGAATTTTCTAATGAAATAGAAGAGGATTTGAGATCTCACTTAAAACATGCCTAAATTTTCTTTTTGCAGCACTAACCATAATTTCTATGGCAAAATGAACCCCCTCATTTTGTTCCTTTTTAAATTAAATGTTTTAAGTGTTACCAGTTTATTCCAATCAAGATGGCTTCAGGTGTGCCATACTTTTGTCATAAGTAAGGCTGTTAGCACTCTAGTTGTTCTTTAGAACACTCTGGGAAGCTGCAGTAGAACACAAAGGCATCAACTGACAGGCTGCTCATGTTGAAATATAACAGGAAGATATTTGAGATCTCACTTAAAACATGTCCTAATTTTTCTTTCTACAGCACTAACCATAATTTCTATGGCAAAATGAACCCACTCATTTTGTTCCTTTTTAAATTAAATGTTTTAAGTGTTACTAGTTTATTCCAATCAAGATGGCTTCAGGTGTGCCATACTTTTGTCATAAGTAAGACTGTTAGCGCTCTAGTTGTTCTTTAGAACACTCTGGGAAGCTGCAGTAGAACACAAAGGCATCAACTGACAGGCTGCTCCTGTTGAAATATAACAGGAAGATATTTGAGATCACACTTGAAACATGTCCTATTTTTTCTTTCTACAGCACTAACCATAATTTCTATGACAAAATGAACCCCATCATTTTGTTCCTTTTTAAATTAAATGTTTTAAGTGTTACCAGTTTATTCCAATCAAGATGGCTTCAGGTGTGCCATACTTTTGTCATAAGTAAGGCTGTTAGCACTCTAGTTGTTCTTTAGAACACTCTGGGAAGCTGCAGTAGAACACAAAGGAATCAACTGACAGTCTCTGCCCTTGTTGGATGTACATGTTTTACTGAGAATGTCAGACTTCATTCTCACATGACTGAGAAAGATAATGTGAATTTACAGAAAATATGCTCTCATTTTAGCTTCTGGAGCACCTTCCAAAACTGTATGGGACAAGCATGTGAAAATAGTTTTCTCTCAAACATGATTCATGATATCCCAGCAGAAGGTTTTTCACAGGGTAAAATCACCTTAGAACACACCACAATTCCTGAAATTAGTATGGTACCATCAACAAATGAATTCTAATGTAACTAAAGTCTGTTATCACCCTTTATAGTTCTCCTTTTGGTAACCCTCAAAATCTTCGATTCACTACAATGCATTTCAATGGGGTAATATCATTTATATTGGTCCCAAGATGGCTGCCAGCAATTCCAGGATGAAGTGCTGACAGCCAATCAGATCTCACGATGACATGTGTGGTTAGGCTCCGCCCAGATATATATGTGTTTTTACTTTTGATTTTCTCAGCATCTACTGAACGGATTTACACCATTTAACAAAAAGGGTTCTTTCTGAACCAAGAACTACCTCTTTTCCAAATTTGGTGTAATTCCGTTCAGCAGTTCGGGCTGTAGCCTTGCATAAAGTTTCCTATGGGAAATTGATTTTTTGACTCTTATTTTTTTAATTTCGTCGCAACTACTGAACGGATTTACACCATTTAACAAAAAGGGTTCTTTTTGAACCAAGAACTACCTCTTTGCCAAATTTTGTGTAATTCCGGTCAGCAGTTCGGGCTGTAGCCGTGGCTAAAGTTTCCTATGGGAAAATGAATGGGGAAAACACGTTTTGGGACCCCCCTTTTTTCTCGGCCCCCGCTTGATGAATCACCCCAAAACTTTCAGGGTAGGAGCGGACCAGAGCGGGCCATAAAGTTTGAAAATTTCGCGAAGATTCCTCAACCGACGCAAGAGTTATTTCAAATAGAATGTTGCGGATTTCCTATGGAATATAGGTCCTAACTATAACTATCTACTGGCGACCGCCAGTAGATAATATATAAATTATATATTTTGTACAATGATATTAATGACAATGATTTTTTATTCTATATTTTTGTCATTTACATTATAAATATAGGATAACAATATTTTTGACAACTGTTTTTATGTCATAATATTTTAGTATGTCTATATTTTGTCAGTGAACTTAACCAACGTAGGTGCTCTGGAACAAAATTGACTGGCCTCAACAGGTGATTCTTGAAACAGGTGCATAGGAGTAGATAACAGGCCGATAGGACTTCCCCCAAATCTTCACTTAAACACCCCATTAATACAAATAAATAATTTTTTGAAGAAAACCCATTGTGGCTTTAGGATCTTTAAGGTGCCAAACTAATTTTAGTCCATCTCATGTAAGTTAATTGATTCCATCATGCACTAATGGAGCTTTGTCCCTGAACAGGGGAAGGACATCTTTAATCAGAAGAGCATTGTGGTCGCCCCACTGGGTTTCAATTACTGCCCCACTGAAACACCACTGCAAGAGGTGCTTGGAGGTGAATTTATAATCTATGACTGACGGCCGGCCCTCTGCTCTGTAGGTTGGCTTACTTGGCTCAATGCCAAGGAAATAGTTGCTAAAATCTACTAGGTCTAACAGGGCAACAGATTTCCTCAACACCAACCCCATGAGATCATGAGGAGTACTTTCAGCAGCTGAGCTCAAGCAGTGTAACTTTATTGGCTCATCGCTGAGTTTAGTGTTGAACTCCCCACATAGTAAGAGTCAAGTTTGGAGTGTGTTACCCACTCCCAGTATTTCCAGGCCTATGATAAAGGTAAAAAGCTCCTCAGACAAACAATGATAGGAGTTTCAACATCATTATTATAAAAATTAATCAAATAAAAGCACTACTGCCTCTTGACCTGGGCTACCCCCATTTTAGATATTTCAATTTGCATGTTAGTGGGCGTTGGATATATGTGTATCAATCATCTCAGAGGACTCCTTTAAAATGGCGGATACACCATATGGTAGCACACCAGGGAGGGTATCAGAGCTCTGAGAGTTTAGAGGCCCACCTTGCCTAAGTTTGGTTGGATTCCCGGGATCGGATATCAAACTTAAAATCCTGGTACACAAAAGGATGCAGTCCTACTCATTGAGATCTGATAATGGTGCAAATCCTTTTTTATATGAAATGCGGTAACCGTCAATGATACTGTTGTCTAGTGGCCCCAAAAGCTGAAAGGGGTTATGGGCCAAATGTGGTTGCCGGGGTCTGTGAAAGAAACCAAGGGGAAAAATGTTAATGTAATTGTCCACAATTTAAATCTGACGATGCTGTGTCAGGATGTTTCTTGCAATGACTGGGTACCTGCAAGTTATTATAACACAGTCCCTTTGGATAGACTTTGTTGAAGGCTCAATCCAGGCCACCCGCCACACCATCAAAATGTTCTTGTGGTCCTGGAAGTTGAATCTGGAGTGGTTAGCAAGCCAGTGGCACACCTTGTTTTGAAGCTAACCAGTGGATTCCTGGTTGGGATCTGGCAGTAAAGGGGTACCTGTCAGGGCCACAATACCAGGACAGCATGCAGGATGGAGGTTGATTACTGATAACAAGGGTGCAGAATGGGATTCAAGAGCAGCTAAAACATTTGTGCAATAGCTTGAAAGGTCCCATTGTAGAGCAGTTTCCCATTTAAAATTCAAGCGAAAGAAATATCAAGTAGTGTATAACACAAAGTAGGAACACTGTTCTTATCATAGTTAAGGGCCTTATTATGAGTTGGGTGGTCCAATGGACCACCAAACTCATGGTGGGGGTGCAGCTACCACCACACCAGTGGTCTGACCACCCAATTACAAGTAGGGCAGTCGGACAACCATGGGACCACTGCTGCCGCCAGGGATCTGTGATCCTTGGTGGTCTTGAGGCCGCAATATGCTTGGCAGGGCGGCTGCGGCCCTTCCAAGTGTATTATGTGTTTCCTCCCCATCTCACTTTTCACAGCAGTGAGCCCTCCGTGAAAAGTTTGTCGTGAGGAAACAAAGGGGGCCCTACAGGTTCCCCTTGTGCCTCTGGGCCTGGGGATACATACAGGGGGCACATAGTGTGCCCCCCTGTGTGCATGCACCCCCATTTCCTGCAGGGCATGGACTTGACAGCCAATGCCCTGCAGGAACCTGCTTTGGTGTTCCCATCTCTGTGCCTTTTTTATAGGCACCGCCATGGGACCACCAAAGAACTGCCCACCAGTGATGAAAAATGTCAAAATCTGGTGGCCAGTGCTCTCACGGGTTTGGCGATGCAGGAGTGGGGTGGTCCTGCTCCTGTACTGCCATACTCATACTAAGGCCTTCAGCCAATACAAAATACAATCACAAAATTAACCAACATGGAGAACCTAGTTTAGAAGTAAAAAATGTGAAAAGTGAAATAAATTGATCCAGAGGAGTATGAAATGACTGGTAAACTGCCCAGCCTAATCAGAAGATTTATCAGTTAAATACATGGGGGCAGATTTACAAGGAAGTGCTGCAGTGCGGCAACACAAGCCCTTTGGCTGCGCCACACTGCGGCACTTCCAAAGCACAGGAATGCGACATATTATTTACAATAATATGTCGCTCCCCTGCACTGGTGCACAAACTGCTGCCATGCGCAGGCACCCTTGCACCATGGTGCAAGGATGCCTGCGTCATGGGGAGATTGTTTTTGTGCAGGAAGGGGCACCTTCCTGCACAAAAACAATCACTACAGGCATTTTCCTCTTTCAATGCGTGCTGTACAATGCAGCATGCATTGAAAGAGGAAGAAACGAGGAGAAATGAAAGCATTTCTCTTTGTTGCGCCTCGCTACACCACCCCTAGGTTGGCGAAGCATTCAGACCCATTTCCAGATTTACGATTCCTCATAAATCTGGAAATGTGTCTTGTTCCATGGGTGTTGCGTGGAAACACCCACAGCAACACCCATGGAACGCGCCTTTCACACAAAGTGCTGCGTGTAAAGGGGCCATATTTGCAAGGACAGGAAAAGCCACGCAGGGTGGCTTCTCCTGTCCTTGTAAATATGGAGCAGTAACATGCGCCACCAGTACGTCACAAAAAGTGACATATTGGTGGCGCAGGAGGCTTGTAAATCGGCCCTTCGGAGTGTAAGCCTTGTACTTCTTCAACCTCATCAATAAGATACAAGCAAAAGGAATCCCTCTTCCCTTGGAGTTTATGTAGTCTACTGCCTAACCAGCTTCTAATGTGTATCTCCCTAGAAGCCTGCTAAATCACTGCCTAACAAGAGGGGTTGTTGATACATCCACCTGACGTTTAATATGAGTTTGGGTTGATAGATACAACCACAAATAAATGTGACATATGGTTGGAGAGTACTGCCCAGGGTAATTAAAATAAAATGATTACAGTTGTTGTTGTGATGAGTTTGGATCTAAAAATGTAATTCATCATTTTGAGCACCTTGCTCATGTAGTTATTGAGAGCCAGGCATCATGCCAGCTTATGCACCAGATCTTTCCTGTCAGCATTGCATCTTGGACATTTCATTAATATCTTTGTCATTTTAGTCTAAGAGAGACCTACGTAGCCACACCTAGGATTTTTTCTCCAATAGAGTTCGTAGGTAAGGTGCTTCTAGCTCACCTTTGCCCAACTGAACAAGGCTGAGCATCATGCAGAAGTGCTAGATTTAGTGCGAGCGCTGCCGATTAAGTCATTGGCAGGTGAATCTTATTAAATCTAGTGCTGTGCTATTTTATGCTCTTCACACAACACAGTTATGCAGTTTTCCATGTTGAAAGACAGTCAATCTGGGTTTAGAGTAAAAGTTTTTACATTAGAACATTCAATTTACGAATCCTAAGTCTACAAAAGAAAATGTAAACTTTCGGAAGATGTCATGAATCTCTAATTATTTTCCAAAATATGTGATACTAGATCATACTTGCAAATACTTACTGGGACATTGCGATTTTGTAAAGTTGTTTCATTTTGTCAAAGATAATGAAATGATGGAAATGCAGGGCCTCATTACGATAGCGCTCAGACATCTTTTCGGGCATGAGACAGTACAACAAGGAGTCAGTGGTCTCGACAGCCCAATCACGATACGACTGTGGTGTTGGCAGTTGTAAAATGCTTTTTATTATTGCAGTATGTGCAGTGGTGCAGGAAAAGGGCCACTGCACAAGCCACAAAGGTAAAAAGCATTCTTCAAACACTAATGCACTGTGTGCATGGTTCCTGACACACAGTGCATGGAAGTTTGGGATGGCAACACATGTGCCCCCCAGGCCACATGGTGGAGGCCTACAGGATATGAGGGCCCTACTAGGGACCCCGAAAGTCCATTACCTACAGCCTTTCCAAGGCGGTCGGACTGACATGAAAATGCTATTGGAAACTGACATCCTAACCCCTACGGCAGTGGCTCTGCAGGTGCCACCTCCTTTGTAGGGATTAGGCTCCGACCGCTGCCCCGATGGGCTCCGTAAGCCTGTCGGAGGTGGCAGTCTTTCCCCTCACTCGAACAACCTCCGGATTACAAGCCCTAGATGTCATGTAGACCGCCACCGATGGGCTGTCAGTAAGTAGTGCAAAAGCTCCCTTAAGACCAAACAGGGCATCTGCGATATTACAAGGGTATTAATTAAAAATCAAAGGTCAGATGCCACAAATAACAGAAATTGGTTGGAATATTCACCGAAATAATCAGTTAAATTTACAGATCAATCTAACTAGGTTCACGTTTTGAATTTTATCAACACATGGCGCCCACGCAAAATAAAGGGACATCATTAGCTGCGGCAAGTAGAAAGTTCTCACTTATATCTTCCAGATCTGAGAATAAACTGGAAAGCAAAGTGGTTAAACTAATTTCTGCTGTTCACAGCCTGGAGCACAGGAAGCAGAAGGGTGTCTCAGAGGGGCTGAGAAAAGCAAGACAATGAACAGATGTGTTAAATCTCCTTGCTCCAGTTTCTGGGGTTGTTTTGGGGATATTTCTGATGTTACAACATTAAAAAAAGGCTTACGTTAAGGGTATAAAGAAGGTATTGTCACAGAAATGGAAGTAGAGCTTTATTCCTCTTACCGAGCTGATTGGTATTGGTACACACCACTTCTGATGCAATTCATTTGCTGATAATTACACCCACAAAGCCTTTGCCATGAATGAGAAGTGCAAAAATCTACATTTTACTGGCTTACAAATGTGAATAATTTGTGTATGTATGATTGCAAATTAGTTTGCATCAGTGCAATTACCTTTATTCCTGAAATGTGTGAGCAAAACTGCACACCTATGTTATCCAGCTAGTTGCCTCTGATGTTGTTTGACATAGACTCAGAAAGTGAAGGAGAATTATTCAGAGTGGTACATCCTGAAAGAAGCCTTAGGCATTATGGCTGACAAACGCTAGAGCAAGGTAAAGTTTGACCTGCTCAGTACTTTATAACATTGTTCAGCAAAATGAACAAAAGCGAAAAGCAAATGCCACATAGTGTATAATACATTCCAACTACTTTATACCTTATAAACTGAAGTTTTGTTTAGGTTTTTCTTCCCACCTTAGTGTTTCATACACCCATAGCTATTACTGAATGCAATTTCTCAGTCCTATCAAATCAGTGCAGTTCACATAATATAAGACTTCTCTAGGCGAATTCTTATTTGAATATATCTCAATGGTATACAGATTGCTTTGGATCCTTCAAATAGCATTATTTAGAATTCCCTGTGGTTTTCCTTGAAGAGGGAAAAGGCCCTTGTTTAACAGCTTTCCCCTGAGAAAGAAAGAAAGACAGAAAGAAAGAAACAAAGAATAGAGCAGTCTTCAACTGAGAACGGATATCAAATAAATGTCCCACTGTTGCATTCCAACTATAACTGTATGATTATATTATAATGATACCCTGCTTGCTTCTCAAGTGAAAGAACTAATGAAAACTGTCATACCATGAAAGTGATTTAAATGCAACTTTAGCCATCTGTCAAAAGCATTGCATAAAGAAAGACTCATCCGGCATTGTAAACCAACATAATTCATGTAATATCATTCAGGGTATTCATAATAAACTATCTATCTATCTATCTATCTATCTATCTATCTATCTATCAATCCATCTATCTATCTATCTATCTATCTCGGTTATGAATATATATTGCATACACAGATACAGAAAGTGTACAGTGCTATTTACTATCATTGCTTGATGTGGAGTGGGAACAAGACTCATGAGAGGCGAATCCTGTAGTGGGTCATGATATCCCTCCATTACCTCAACAATGTCAATAAATAGCATTTTACACTTTGGACATCTGTATTTGTGGTTTATGCCATACGGCACAGTAGTTATATAGGGCATCATCCATCAGCACATTTTTAGCTGTACTTTGGTAACACAGAAAGGATTTTGACCCTTTGCACTGTAGATAAATGTTGGAGCACAAAAAATGCTATATATGAAAAGTGCAAAGGGAAAAAGAAAAATAACACATATGCAAGAGATAATTTGTAGTGGGTAGTCATATTTAGTCATTGTAAACACATAACCACTATTACTGCTCTCATTAAAAGTAATTTATGCATTATCATTGAAAAGCCTGTGATTCACATTGAACTGTTGTTTTCCACAAAATGTTTTTCTCTTTCACTGCAGGTGCTGTAACTTTCCAGAAGCATTCTGTTAGTTAGTAATAGGCGTTTGTTTTGTATTAGACAACTGACAGTAAATTTCTCACCGGAGGAGAGGAGATCGCAGGAAGAAGGACTCATGGGAAGAACTGTTTGAACCACAAGATTTGGATGAAGTATATTTTCAAGGACTTTTTCTGTGGTCTGTTGTGAAAAAGTGAGATACTAGAGAGATTACCTTCCCCAAGGGTTCTCTGAAATCCTATTGGACTTAGAGAACAAGGAAAGCAACAGATGTTTCAATCTGTGATGTTGAAAATTTATAATAGTGTGTGTTCCTAGAGCAGAAGAGAGGAGGCTCTTAGGCTGAAAGACATTCAGACAGCAGACTCTCTGTACTTTGATTTCCTACACTGAGATCCATAGGGTTATATCTCTTTAAGCGAGATTTCCCTTTTATCCCTTTTCCTTACTAAAAATTGTCTGCTAATTTATTGCTGAGAATACTTTCCAGCTTGAAAAGTATTTTGCTTAATTGTAATGGCTTTTTGCTTATGAATTTTATTCTCTCACCAGAACTCTTTCTTGGGTTTCTCTATTGGTACCTTTACTTTGGCTTAGATTACCATTCTAAACTTGAAATTAGGTTATGGAAATATCTTTATGGAACCCGCTTGTTGTACTATTCCTATTTTATTTTGAATTTTTACTAATATAGTATTCTACCTTGTTTTGAAATATTGATTAATTAATTATTTGTATATACGATGACTGAAGGCTATATATATAATATCAAAATCCATGAATTACGGCACTCTGTGAGGACCAGTCGAAATGTGCCTAAGTTACTTTATTTAAACTGCATCGCCTAACGCATTTCAGCATATAGCGGTCTTTATCACATGACTATTACAGTAAAAACCTTACCTGTTATACACTAAAAGTGACATACTAAATAGACTTTATGACAACAAATGGATGCCATATTGGAGTTAACCAATATGTGATACACAAATAGAACAACTAACTCCTATGTCTCCACAGGTTATCATTTTGAGCGTCTCAAACAAATGAGCATAAAAAGCTATATAGAATCTTCATATAGATTATGAGTATAAACGCTGATAGTTTGAAATCAAATGGGGCCTGATTCACAGAACTAACTTACGTCAAAATCCTAAACTTACAACAATTTTGGTATTCACAGAATGAACTTACACATTTGGGTATTCACAGAATGAACTTACACATTTGGGTATTCACAGAATGAACTTACACATTTGGGTATTCACAGAATGAACTTACAACAATTTTGGCATTCACAGAATGAACTTACAACAATTTTGGTATTCACAGAATTAACTTACTCATTTTGGTATTCACAGAAGGCACTTACTCATCAATGAGTAAGTGCCTTCTATGAATACCAAATGTGTAAGTTACACAAATGTGTAAGTTACACAAGATGTGTAAGTTACACAAAATGAGTAAGTTACACAAAAATGTGTAAGTGTCTTCTGTGAATACCAAAATGAGTAAGTTTATTCTGTGAATACCAAAATGAGTAAGTTCATTCTGTGAATACCAAAATGGTAGTAAGTTTAGGATTTTGTCGTAAGTTAGTTCTGTGAATCGGGCCCATGGTTAATAATACTAAATTTGTAAATAGTGTACACACAAAATATAGA
Source organism: Calotriton arnoldi (assembly GCA_963921515.1). NCBI lineage: Eukaryota > Metazoa > Chordata > Amphibia > Caudata > Salamandridae > Calotriton > Calotriton arnoldi. Next base: position 114,534 of record CAWUFW010021118.1, read on the forward strand.
ACACTTTCTCCACAGGTCATCATTTGGATTTCTATAACAGATAATTATAATAAATATCATATATATTGATATAAAGATGCAGACTGTTATATACACAATATTTTATGATGCAATAGCACCAGATATTAGCTAATATGTACCTCTAACTTTACATAAAAGGTGCCTAAATACTATACAACTCATTCGTATAAGTCAACATACTTCTCCATCTATCTTGTATTCGCATCGTCATCACATCGTCATATATTATAGCCTTATAACCCGCCTTTGGGGGCTATAACGGCCATTAAAGGCCCCTCTAGCAAGGGCCTTTAACAAGGGAGCAGGATTTTAATGCCGGTATAGCTCAGATACAGAGGGCAAAAATGCTATAAGAACATTCCATCACTAGAGGGCAGAATGTTCTAACAAAGCCCCAGAATGTTCCAACAAAGCCACTCAGGCTCTCACAAAGCCTGAGGGGATTAAAATCTCCTCAGTCTCCATAAGGCCTTTGTTCACAGCAAAAGCTGTGAACGACAACATTGGAATATTTTAATGTTGGATCTCTGGGCTTCTACCAGAGTCCTCCATTGTTTTCAATGGAGATCCCAATATTCCAATGTTCTAATACAACTTAAACAAAAAAATGAAAATCTCAGCTCTGTGATATAATCCAGAATGGTCCATCTATCCCGTCATACCTAGTGGTCAATGCAACTGGACCTTCGTAAATCACCGCAATTCCACAGTTAAAAACTACTAAAATAAACAAAAAAATTAAAGCCCAAGTGGGTATCATAGAAGAAAGGTATAATTCATAACAAGATTGGGTTCCAAAGATAGTCACCCCTCAGTTGCAGATTGAATCGGATATAAATTCAAAATACTACATTCCAAATTAAAGGCGCCCTAAAATAAAGCATGATATCTGTAGCAGAAAACACCCAGGTGTAGATTGTGAGAAAGGGGTAGCGGGCTCTGACAAAGAGGGCTTCACCATATCTTGCATGAAATTCCCTTCTCTTCCCTCTCTAATGAAACCACATATATATCTTAAAACAACTTAGTAGGCAGGATAGTCGTGCACACAAGACTTATTAGCAGCAGACATTTATTTTTGCACCCAAATCAGCCCTTAGTCAAGGGTCTATAATGTATTTTAACTCTTTTCTTCTCAATGTTAGTGTTCTATCATCCCCCTTGCATTGTGTGGCATTGTGTGTGGTCTGTTAAAGTGTGAAGTATGATAGCTTAGACTTGTTACTTCAATGTGTCTCCTTGAAGTGTCTTGCCATGGGGTAGTGTGGTTCAATATTGTCAATAGCACACATGTTCAAACATACTCTTCTTGACAGCATGTGTAGGACTCCATACATATCTTTTTTTGCAAGGACACTCAAATATTTTTACCACGAACTGTAAGCTACATATAAGAAATTGTGTTATGTTTTTTGTTCCTTTCTTATATATATATATATTTATATATAAAATCTATTTTACAGTTATACGTTTTGTATGTGGTGGTGGCTATTGAATGTGTGCTCTTTTTGTCATTTTGCGGTTATTGCGACTACCGATAAAGCGGAGCCCAGCATTATCGGGAAAATGGAAAACCGGTTTTAAAGATGGCTTATTTGGTAGTTATGTGCTATTTGTGAGTACCGTTGCGGAAAATTATTTTTGGAAACTGTTGTTTTTCACAAATGCACTGTTAAAATAAAGTTAAACCAATATGTTACTAAGCAGCTAGACTCAAACTTTATGTAAAATATGTCTATTTATGTGTTTTAGACTTTGTCATTTGTATTCATGACTACTGACGTCATCGCGAACTCTGGTGTCGCCGCCAACAAGGTAAATACATTTTAGATGTAGTTTTTAGACAAATGAATACAGAGGAGAAAGTTAAATTAATATCTTACTAAAAAGCTAGACTCAAACATTATGCAAAACATGTCTATATATGTGTTTAGCACTTTCTCAAACAACATGCGGTATTCACAACTACCGATGCCATCACGAATTCCGGTGACGCCGCAAACAAGGAAAATGCATTTCAAACGTAGGTGGATATGTACAATGAAGTGGCGGAGCATGTCGTTAGCCTCCTGGGCTTAATGACACGCTCCGCCACTTCGGAAACGCAAAGCTGCACCACATTTACAAGAATGTGGTGCAGGCTTGCGTTTCCCCCTGCGATGATGCTAAGTTTAACAACTTAGCACCAACGCAGGCCCCCTTGCACCAGAGTGCAAGGGTGTCTGTGTGCAGGGGAGGGTTGCTTATGTGTAGGAAGGTGTCCCTTCCTGCACATAAACAATCCTAAAATGCCATTTTGTAACTTTCATGTGTGCTGCTTCATGCAGCACACATGAAAGTTACAAAATGGCATTTTTTTTAAAGGTTTGTTTATGTACGGGAAGGGGAACTTTGCTAATAAACACCAAAGTAACAGGGACCTGTTACAGTATTTTGGCCTAGATCATGTCCCCAGCAATATAAGGGGTGGTGATAGAATTCTAAAATTACGTAGACTAGAGTCACGTTACCTCATTGATTTGCAAACTAAATCCCCAAAAGGTTTAAACAGTGGGGAGGAATTAGCAGTACATTTGGGCGAATAACAGGTTAAAGAAAGCCAATACACGGCGTAATGAGGTGTATATTTTTTAATATGTTTCTTTTTAAACAGATGTCTTGTAATATATAATATGAGATTTGACAGAGGACCTAAAAAGCCGATATACGGCATGATAGCACAAATTTGTTGCCCCTCACTGCCGATATACGGCAAAATTTAACAATATGTTTTAGTTTCGTGGGGACACAGTTTGAAATACAATATGTAATGTGGTATTGAATGCCATTGAGACGGAAAATGAAATAACTGTTCATTTGAAATAGTATTACGTAAATATGTGATGAATTGCAAAAAAAAGTACCATATGATTTACGTCTAAGATTCACCATGAAAATGAGTTATATAATCATGGTAAAAAAAGACCATGCAAAGATGGCACTGATTTTGAAGAATGAAAAGTGGTTCATTTTCACTGTCAATGTAAAGGTATTGAGTTTTAAAAATGATCACGACGGGTGTGTCAGTAACACCGACGAAGGCGTAAGCCGAATTGCGTTTGTTGTTTCGTTAGGAATAAAACTACTTTGCAACCATTCCTGTGAGTGCTGGCTTTTGTTCCAGGAAGAGGAATAAAGGAGCTTGCATTGATTTCGCGGACACACCGCCGCGACGCCAGCACCCGTTCAAGAGTGCTCCTAACTTGGTGTACGCGGAGCAGTAAGATATATATATATATATATATATATATATATATATATATATATTTCTTACCTACTGGCGATGGCCAGTAGGTAGCTATAGTTAGGACCAAAGATTCCATAGGAAAAGCGTTCTTTTTGTTTTGCCAATAACGTTGGTGCCATATGATGAATCTTCAAGAAATTTAAAAAATACTTGCCCTTTTTCGTTCAGCTGCTGTGTTGCAAGTTTCATGACGATCAGTCAAGCGGGGGTTGAGAAAAAAGGGGTCCCAAAACGGATTTTACCCATTATATGTCTACATGTCTCAACCACTGAGCGGAATTACACCAAATTTCGCAGAAAACTAGATGTTTCAAAGTAAAAGTAAATATTGAAGTTATTTTTAATTTTATTTCCTAAATGTAACCTGAAAACTTTGAGAGTGGGTGTGTGAGTCGCTATAGAGATTGCTGGCTGGGTGTTTGAGAGGCTGCATAGGTCTGTGAGTGAGTGCGTAATGTCTGGGTAATTACACAAGGGCATGAGTAGTACATGGATGATTGTATGATTGCATATATAGTGCCTGTGTGATTCTATGAGTGCACTTGCAAAGGACACACTGCGAATTTCAGGTGTTTTTGACAAAGTGTAAAACACATATATAGACATATTTTACATAACGTTTCAGCATAGCTATTTAGTAAGATATTAAATTACCTTTCCCCTTTGTAGTCATTTGTCGAAATAAATACCTCAAAAATCCATTTTCCATCGTCACAGCAACACCACAGGTCGCAATTACATCAGTAGTCACGAATACAAATGACAAAGTGTAAAACAGATATATAGAAATATTTTAGACACAGGTTGAGTCCAGCTGTTTAGTAACATATAGGTTTTAACTTTATATTAACAACATGTTTCTAAAAAACAATAGTTTCAAAAAATAACTTTCAACATCTGAACTCACGAATACAACATAACTACCAAACAAACATCAAACTATCCATTGTTACCCAAACTCATGGGGAATGAAAAACTGCTGCAAAACTAGTGCAATGCACAATGTGTGACAAGACCCTCTCTAGAGGAAACAAACAAAAAATATTCATGTGGGATGATGTCCATCTTATATTATCTTAAAACCTATCATATAAAACGTCTCCAACTAGCGATTGATAGACCTGGCACCATTGGCATGGGTTTCCCCTGTATTTTTGCCTTTGCCTCCTGTGTCTTTGCTGTGTGTTGGACTTCGTTTTTGCTGGTCTAGATGCTTTGGGCAGTTTGCCACTGCTGTCCAGTGCCAAAGTGCAAGAGCTCCAATTGTAAAGTATTGTTATGGATTAGTGATTCCCAGATTGGCATATTTGATTTACTAGTCAGTCCCTAGTTCCCAGGGCCTGTAAATCAAATGCTTCGAGTAGGCTTGCAGCACTGATTGTGCCACCCACATAAGCAGCCTGTGAATGTAACTCAGGCCTGCCATTGCAGAGCCCGTGGGCAGTCTAGGGCTGCCATGTTGACTTGGCAAGTGCACCCACTTGCCAGGCCCTAACCTTCCCTTTTCTTACTTGTTAGTCACCCCTAAGGTAGGCCCATGGTACCCCTGTGGGCAGGGTGCAGTGTATGTTAAAGGTAGGACATGCCCTGGTGTGTGTGGCATATCCTGATAGTAAAATATTGTCAATTTTGTTTTTCACTATTGCAAGGCTACCTGTTCCCACAGGATAGAATGGGGAGTTTGCTTATAATATTTATAAACATAACTACCCCTGGGAACAAGGTAGAAAAATAAAGTTTAGTATGCCTGAACTCAGAATGTTAAAATGCAGAAGGTGATTTTTACATTCTGTGTTTGAAAATACCACTTTTAGAAAGTAGGTATTTTCTTGCTTACCCATCCAGTGTGCCTCTGCTAGGATGTGCATTGACTGTCTGGCTTTGGAGTGACAGGGGCTGGGGATGAGCAGTGGCTCCAGAGAGTCTGATGGGTCAGGGCTGGGCTGAATAGACCTGTGCTTCATTTAGAGTAGGGAGAGGAGATTTCCTTTCACCTGAATGGGCCTGGTCTGCCTGACACAATGCTGCCTCCACCTCCTGCCAGGAAGCTGCACCAGAGAGGACAGAACTGGTTTTGACTGAGCACAGGGCTTCTTTGCCACAAGAGAACAAATGATTTTGCTGTATAAAAAGAGGGGCCCAGACCCCAGACTTTTAGTTCACTTCTGGGAAAACAAGAGGAACATTTGCCAAGGAGGACAGCTGGAGAAACTGGAGCAGGAGTCCTGCCCCTTTGCTGTGTGCTTCCTGGGGTTGGCCTGCAGTGGCTGTTTCTGCCAAAGAAAGGAGAAGGACTTTGCTGTGTGCTGTGTCCCCTGCTTGAAGAAGATCTGCAAGGGCTTGAAGTTGAGCTTGCCCCCTGTTCGCGAGGTCTCAGAAGCATCAAAGACCTCACCAAGCTTCTGGGCACTATCTCTGGAACCCCTGATTTCTGTTGCCACAGAAGAAAAGGGTAACCGACTCTGTCACTGAGTCCGTCGCAGGATTCCGTGTCCTGAAGGCACCGTAGAGGGCACCGCCTCGTATCGCAACGCAACCCTGGTCTCACTGACTCCGTCAACAAGGTGCTGCTTACACCGCGTCCTGTAGGCATCGCATTCCGCACCACTTCGCTACACAGACGTCATCGACTTCGTCGCTGCCTGACCCGACTCGAACATCAACCGGCTCCATCGCGGCATCGTGACCTGCCAGCACCGCATCGAGCACCGTCTTACCCTGCAACTCAAGCCTTGGTCTCATTGATTCCATCAATGAGCAGCTGCCTTCACCAAGCCATGAGGACACTGCATGCTGCATCGTTTCCATCTCACATCGCTACCGCGACGGTTGCCCTGGACCGGCTCGTACCATCGTGTTGGCTGCAACAACAAAAGGTACTGTCTCCGAGTCTGTCGACCCTTTAGCTAACCCGTATCGACGCGATTGGCTGGAATTGTTAGATTCTGTTGTATTCAGTATCGCGGTAGCCCTGGACGGAGCTACCGAGTCGGAGGAACTGTATTTTCACATTTTTCCTGCAATTTAAAGGTTATTTTGCACAGTAACTATTTTTAAGAGTATTGTATGTTGGATTTTTGTTGTTTTTGGTCTTGTTGGTTTAGATAAAGTTTACTTATTTTTTCTAAACTGGTGTGGTGTCCATTTGTAGTGTTTTCACTGTGTTACTGTATGCATCCACAAATGCTTTACACACTACCTCTGAGATAAGCCTGTCTGCTTCTCCCAAGCTACCAAGGGGGCGAGCAGGGGTTATTTTAGAAGTGTATCCCCCATACCCTGACTAGGAAAAAGGGTCCCTACTTGGACAAAGGTACAAACCTCTGCCAACTAGAGAACCCCATTTCTAACAGCGATCTTCCAGAGGGAAGCTGGAGGACAATTTACATCAGTGGCAGTAGTAACAATACCCACCCAGAGGTGCACAGTACTATAACAGATATGGCTCCAGAGTTTTCAAGAATAGCCATGTATTGCATGGACTGTAGTATTGTTATAGGGGCTGGTGAGCAGTGTGTTACAGCTATTCGCAATGCTGCAAAACATGATACATGCTAATTTATTCTCCCCTGTTACATTTTTTGCACATTTCTAATTGCAACTTTACAAAAGCACTAAAAAACAATAAATTAAAAAACAAAGCAGAAAATCATGTCAATGAGAAATAAAGGAATATCATTAAATAATACACTTTCCAACTAAAAAATAAGAAGAACATGCCCATTTATCTATCTTGAACTTTCTTTAAGAGAAGTTCCAAGTGAGCAGATTTGCGCAATGCACAATATGTCACAAGACATTGTCAAGGGGTAAAAATAAAAAATATTCTTGCAGGACTATGTCCATGTTTACCATCTAAAAACAAATAATAGCAGTAGTGTAAAAGCAGAAAGAAGGCAACACAAGGCTGAAGAACCCTCAACTTCAATAGCAGCCGCAACAACACCGGGGCAGAGAGTCCCTTCAGAGGTCCAATCTCAACTTCAAGATTTGGCTCCACAGTTTTCCCAGATGGCATCATACTGCATAGATTGTGGAGTTGTAGTGAGTGCTGGAGAGCAGTCCATAACAGCCTTTGCAATGCTGCAAAGAATCATAAATATCGTTTTATTTTTATTTTTGGCCCCTCATAGTTTTTCTATATTAGAAGGCATTTTATTATGGGTATCTATTATCTATGTGGTCTTCATTTCATTATCTTCTAAGTTATTGTAACCCTACTTACATATAACTTGCCATATGGACAAGTCAAAACATTCCTCTACACATAAATTAAGCCTCCCAGTTTTCCGTTTTTACTGATTTTTACAGATAAATACAGAAAAAACATTTATTTTCTTGTCTGTATTTATTTTTAAATGTGGATAAAAACGGAAATTGGGTGCTTTTTGAGTGATTCTAAATACACTTTGCCATGACTGCCAGGACAATAACTGTGTGGATTGATAGGTAAGGGGGTTAAAAAAAAAGGAATTTTAGTAAAGAGGCTTAAACAGCGGTAGATTAACCCTGGGCACGAACTCTGCTCCGCTGGCGGAGTTTGTGAATTTTGCATACTCCACGTTCCACGGAGAAAGCAAAGTTCCTGCAAAATGTCCAACTCCGCAGCGGAGCGAGTTCAGCCTCAGACCCTCCCGCCTCCCACTCCCCACAATAAATATTTTTTAAATAAAATTTACAATTAAAGTAAAATAAAAGTGCACTTACCTTATCGCGGCATCCCGGACTGCCCTCCTCCTCCTCGCCGTAATCCCCTACATCAGACGTACACCATGGTAGGAATGCGCATGCGGAGTCCTACCATGACGTACAGGATTACAGCGAGGAGGAGGAGGGCAGCCCGGGACGCCGCGGTAAGGTAAGTGCTCTTTTATTTTACTTTAATTGTAAATTTTATTTAAAAAATATTTATTACAGGGGGTGGGAGGCGCGGAGCGGAGCTCAACAGAGTTTTTGGCCAACTCCGTAGAGCTCCGCGTAGAGCAACTCCGCCTGCTCCGCCCGGGGCTACAGTAGATATGCACATGGTAGATGCTGAAATGCACATATTTTCATATAAGTGCATTGATTTATCTTCTGCGGGTTTTCATATCACTGAAACCTGGAAGGCATTCAAGCATGAATGCATATTTATTGGTTAAATAAATGTGGAAATATACTAGTTTCAGCTTTATTTTTTTGACAAAACCATTAATAAATATGGATACATACAGATAAAGTTGACAAAAATAAATATGGATAAATACAGACGGAAATGCCCAAAAAATAATTACCATAAAACCGGGAGCAATAATATAAATACACAGCTAACCTTTGCCAGTTATAATTATTTACTTTTTAAATACAAGCCAACAGTCTGTGTTTGAATCTTCTAGTGAGCGCGTCGACAACATATACAAAAATACTCTGGTCTTTGAGACCACACTGTGTTGAATGTTGTAATCTCTCTTTCAAAAATATCAACTGTAATATCTGTGTCCTGTTCTGCAACTCCTCCTCATAACAACTCTTCATGTTCCCAAGAATCCTACTCAGGACAAAACAAATGAAACTGCACATCATCACAAACCTTTTCTACAGTGGCGGCTCGCATAGGGCGTGCTGCGGGTGGTGTGGCGGGGTGGGGGAGGGGCAGGGTGGAGGGGTAGTAAGCCTCGGACATACGACGGAACGGAGGAAATTGATTATTACGTTCCTCCGTTCCGTCGAATGTCTGAGTTTACTACCCCCCACACTGCCCCTCCCCCGCCCCACCCCACTGCCCCGCAGCACACCCTATGCGAGCTGCCACTGCTTTTCTACATCTACCACAGTACCACGTAAAATTGCTCTATTCATTTCTCCTAAACAAAAAGTAGGAGTTTTTACACAGTACAGCCTCCTAACTAAAGTTTGCATTGTTGAGTGATGTAAAGCTAACATCCTGAAATGATGAAAAGTACTTTGGCTCACTTTCTTTGATAAACAAGCTAGTGAGTGTCCCTGCAAATTTGCATGCTTTCTAATCTTGCAAGGATCCAATCTGTGTAAAGTACTCATTATGTGATTTAAACTTTGCCTTGGAAAGATACGTATGAATTTCTTTAATATATTAATGGATTGCTGTCAAATACTACAAACACTACTACACTTCCATTTGTTTTCAGGCACCTGACTCTGCCTTTCGTGTACCTGTTCTCCAAAAACTTGTTCTACATTAGTAGTTACCATCGCCTCTTTCGCTATAGGAGTGCCACTCTTCAATTTCATAACATCATCCTCTGTAATCAATCGCAGGAACTAATCTATTATCCTGAAGATAGCTTTCTTCATTAAAGAAAGAATCTGTACTAGAAGTATATATGCATTCTCCACTAAAAACTGTACAAAGTTACTTCTATCACTTTTATTCTGGTTTTGTCTCCTCATGCACAACATCATTTTGTTAAGAGTCTTCATTCTATTTATAATCAAGATTAAAAGCTTCCTCTTCAAAGCAAAGGCCTTATCAACTACTCTCTCAACTCTACTTTTTCATATGGTGCGCAATAAAAAAAAAATCACTTTTGAACACATAACTTGTAACTACCACACCCATTTCTCAAACATAGGGTCGGAATATCTCCACCTGACCCCTTATGTTAGATTTCACACAAACTTTCAGCCCCAGGAACCGTTCCCGGACAATAAGATGGTGGCTGCAACTTTCTGTTCAGGTTGCGTCCAGCCAATCAGAGCATTCCTGTTGACGCCTGCATTTTCAATACATTGCGAAATCGTCATGAAATATTTGGGGCCAGAGATATACCTATAATTTTTGGCTTAAATTTCTCAAAAACTACTGGATGGATTTGCACAATCTGCATAACACCTACCTTTCTGCCAAATTTGGTGTAATTCTTTCCAGCGGTTTGACCTGTATGTTCGACAGCGTGTCCCTACGGGAATTAATATTACAAACACATACTTTTTCCATGCTCCTATTTCTCGGATCCCACTGCACGGATCACCTCCAAACTTTCCATGACATGCAAAACCTACTTTGACACTTTTTGGGGAAAATGTCATGAAGATTGGTCAAACGACAGCAAAGTTATAGGCAAGTCAAAAAATGCTTTTCTTATGGAAACTAGGTCCTAACTATAAATTACCTACTGTTGACTGCCAGTACGTAAGATATATATATATATATATATATATATATATATATATATATATATATATATATATATATATATATATATATATATATATATATATATATATATATATATATATGCATATCTACTGGTCGCCAGTAGATAGTTATAGTTAAAACCTATTATCCATAGGAAATCCAGCGACATTCTATTTGAAATAACGTTGGTGCCGGTTGACGAATCTTCGCGAAAGTTTCCAACTTGTTGGGGCGCTCCGGTCCGCTCCCTATCCTGAAAGTCTCGGGGTGATACGTCAAGCGGGGGCCGAGGAAAGGGGGGTCCCTAAACGCATTTTCCCCATTCATTTTTCCATAGGAACCTTTAGTCGCAGCTACAGCCCGAACTGCTGAGCGGAATTACACCACATTTGGCAAAGAGGTAGCCCTTGGTTCAGTGTCGTGCCATTTGCTTAAATGGTGTAAATCCGTTCAGTAGTTCCTGAGAAAATCAAAAGTAAAGTCACATATATATCCTGGGCGGAGCCTAACCACACATGTCATCGTGAGATCTGATTGGCTGTCAGCACTTCATCCTGGAATTGCTGGCAGCCATCTTGGGACCAATATAAATGATAGTACCTCATTGAAATGCATTGTAGTGAATAGAAGATTTTGAGGGTCACCAAAAGGAGAACTATAAAGGGTGATAACAGGCTTTAGTTACATTAGAATTTATTTGTTGATGGTACCATACTAATTTTAGGAATTGTGGTGTATTCTAAGGTGATTTTACCATGTGAAAAACCTTCTGCTGGGATATCATGAATCATGTTTGAGAGAACACTATTTTCTCATGCTTGTCCCATGGAGGTTTGGAAGGTGCTCCAGAAGCTAAAATGAGAGCATATTTTCTGTAAATTCACATTATCTTTCTCACTCATGTGAGAATGAAGTCTGACATTCTCAGTAAAACATGTACATCCAACAAGGGCAGAGACTGTCAGTTGATTCCTTTGTGTTCTACTGCAGCTTCCCAGAGTGTTCTAAAGAACAACTAGAATGCTAACAGCCTTACTTATGACAAAAGTTTGGCACACCTGAAGCCATCTTGATTGGAATAAACTGGTAACACTTAAACAATTTAATTTAAAAAGGAACAAAATGATGGGGTTCATTTTGTCATAGAAATTATGGTTAGTGCTGTAGAAAGAAAAATTAGGACATGTTTCAAGTGTGATCTCAAATATCTTCCTGTTATATTTCAACAGGAGCAGCCTGCCAGTTGATGCCTTTGTGTTCTACTGCAGCTTCCCAGAGTGTTCTAAAGAACAACTAGAGTGCTAACAGCCTTACTTATGACAAAAGTATGGCACACCTGAAGCCATCTTGATTGGAATAAACTGGTAACACTTAAAACATTTAATTTAAAAGGAACAAAATGAGGGAGGTTCATTTTGTCATAGAAATTATGGTTAGTGCTGTAGAAAGAAAAATTAGGACATATTTCAAGTGTGATCTCAAATATCTTCCTGTTATATTTCAACAGGAGCAGCCTGCCAGTTGATGCCTTTGTGTTCTACTGCAGCTTCCCAGAGTGTTCTAAAGAACAACTAGAGCGCTAACAGCCTTACTTATGACAAAAGTATGGCACACCTGAAGCCATCTTGATTGGAATAAACCGGTAACACTTAAAACATTTAATTTAAAAGGAACAAAATGAGGGGTTCTTTTTGAAATAGAAATTATGGTTAGTGCTGCAGAAAGAAAAATTAGGGCATGTTTTAAGTGAGATCTCATATCCTCTTCTATTTCATTAGAAAATTCTGACATGCAGACTGAAACAATCACTTTCAATACCAGCAGCAGACTACCAGTTAACTCCCTGGTGAGCAGTAGCTTTACTCCAGTGATCTAATGAGCAACTAGAGTGCTAACATTCTGAATTTATGGCAGATGTGAGACACATCTGAATGCCTTCTTGATGGAATCAAAGTAAAAACTGAAAGCATTTCCTACTGAGAAGACTGCAGTAAATGAAGAAATTAGGAAACTTCATAACAAAGAAGTCTTCCAAGATGGCCACCAGTGAAAAAGAGCCCAAATGTAGCACAAATATTACCCAGATGTAGCCCACATATAGCCCAATGACAAAAGTGTGCAAAACACTTTTTATTTTTAGTTTTTTGCAGTTTTATGTAGTGCAGACTGGTCAGGTATTGGAGCATTGCATCTTAAAACATGACCCCCCTACACTACAAAAACACCACTGCACTACCTTAAACCCTAAAACACTACCCCAGCACGACCCCCTACACTACACAAGCACCACTGCACTATCCTAAACCCTAAAACACTACCCCCAGCACGACCCCCTACACTACCCAAACACCACTGCACTAACCTAAATCCTAAAACACTACCACCAGCACGACCCCCTACACTACCCAAACACCACTGCACTACCCTAAAACATGACCCCTACACTACACAAACACCACTGCACTATGCTAAACCCTAAAACACTACCCCCAGCACGACCTCCTACACTACACAAGCACCACTGCACTACCCTAAACCCTAAAACACTACCCCCAGCACGACCCCCTACACTGCCCGAACACCACTGCACTGCCCTAAACCCTGAAACACCAGCCCCTGCATGACCCCTACACTGCCCGAACACCACTGCACTGCCCTAAACCCTGAAACACCACCCCTAGCACGACCTCCTACACTGCCCGAACACCACTGCACTGCCCTAAACCCTGAAACACCACCCCCTTCACGACCCCCTACACTGCCCGAACACCACTGCACTGCCCTAAACCCTGAAACACCACCCCCAGCATGACCCCCTACACTGCCCGAACACCACTGCACTGCCCTAAACCCTGAAACACTACCCCCAGCAAGACCCCCTACACTGCCCGAACACCACTGCACTGCCCTAAACCCTGAAACATCACCCCCAGCAAGACCCCCTACACTGCCCGAACACCACTGACCCCTAAACCCTGAAACACCACCCCCAGCACGACCCCCTACACTGCCCGAACACCACTGCACTGCCCTAAACCCTGAAACACTACCCCAGCATGACCCCCTACACTGCCCCGAACACCACTGCTCTGCCCAAAACCCTGAAACACCAGCCCCAGCACGACCCCCTACACTGCCCGAACACCACTGCACTGCCCTAAACCCTGAAACACCAGCCCCAGCACGACCCCCTACACTGCCCGAACACCACTGCACTGCCCTAAACCCTGAAACACCAGCCCCAGCACGACCGCCTACACTGCCCGAACACCACTGCACTGCCCTAAACCCTGAAACACCAGTCCCAGCACGACCCCCTACACTGCCCGAACACCACTGCACTGCCCTAAACCGTGAAACACCAGCCTCCAGCACGACCCCCTACACTGCCTGGAACACCACTGCACTGCCCTGAACCCTGAAACACCAGCCCCAGCACAACACCCTACACTGCCCGAACACCACTGCACTGCCCTAAACCCTGAAACACCAGCCCCAGCACAACCCCGTACACTGCCCGTACACCACTGCACTGATAACAGGGTGATAACAGGCTTTAGTTACATTAGAATTTATTTGTTGATGGTACCATACTAATTTTAGGAATTGTGGTGTATTCTACAGGTGATTTTACCATGTGAAAAACCTTCTGCTGGGATATCATGAATCATGTTTGAGAGAACACTATTTTCTCATGCTTGTCCCATGGAGGTTTGGAAGGTGCTCCAGAAGCTAAAATGAGAGCATATTTTCTGTAAATTCACATTATCTTTCTCACTCATGTGAGAATGAAGTCTGACATTCTCAGTAAAACATGTACATCCAACAAGGGCAGAGACTGTCAGTTGATTCCTTTGTGTTCTACTGCAGCTTCCCAGAGTGTTCTAAAGAACAACTAGAGTGCTAACAGCCTTACTTATGACAAAAGTATGGCACACCTGAAGCCATCTTGATTGGAATAAACTGGTAACACTTAAACAATTTAATTTAAAAAGGAACAAAATGATGGGGTTCATTTTGTCATAGAAATTATGGTTAGTGCTGTAGAAAGAAAAATTAGGACATGTTTCAAGTGTGATCTCAAATATCTTCCTGTTATATTTCAACAGGAGCAGCCTGCCAGTTGATGCCTTTGTGTTCTACTGCAGCTTCCCAGAGTGTTCTAAAGAACAACTAGAGTGCTAACAGCCTTACTTATGACAAAAGTATGGCACACCTGAAGCCATCTTGATTGGAATAAACTGGTAACACTTAAAACATTTAATTTAAAAAGGAACAAAATGAAGGGGTTCATTTTGTCATAGAAATTATGGTTAGTGCTGTAGAAAGAAAAATTAGGACATATTTCAAGTGTGATCTCAAATCTCTTCCTGTTATATTTCAACAGGAGCAGCCTGCCAGTTGATGCCTTTGTGTTCTACTGCAGCTTCCCAGAGTGTTCTAAAGAACAACTAGAGCGCTAACAGCCTTACTTATGACAAAAGTATGGCACACCTGAAGCCATCTTGATTGGAATAAACCGGTAACACTTAAAACATTTAATTTAAAAAGGAACAAAATGAGGGTTCTTTTTGAAATAGAAATTATGGTTAGTGCTGCAGAAAGAAAAATTAGGGCATGTTTTAAGTGAGATCTCAAATCCTCTTCTATTTCATTAGAAAATTCTGACATGCAGACTGAAACAATCACTTTCAATACCAGCAGCAGACTACCAGTTAACTCCTGGTGAGCAGTAGCTTTACTCCAGTGATCTAATGAGCAACTAGAGTGCTAACATTCTGAATTTATGGCAGATGTGAGACACATCTGAATGCCTTCTTGATGGAATCAAAGTAAAAAACTGAAAGCATTTCCTACTGAGGAGACTGCAGTAAATGAAGAAATTAGGAAACTTCATAACAAAGAAGTCTTCCAAGATGGCCACCAGTGAAAAAAAGAGCCCAAATGTAGCACAAATATTACCCAGATGTAGCCCACATATAGCCCAATGACAAAAGTGTGCAAAACACTTTTTATTTTTAGTTTTTTGCAGTTTTATGTAGTGCAGACTGGTCAGGTATTGGAGCATTGCATCTTAAAACATGACCCCCTACACTACAAAAACCACCACTGCACTACCTTAAACCCTAAAACACTACCCCCAGCACGACCCCCTACACTACACAAGCAAGCACATGTAACTGGAACGAAGTACACTG